>ML358412.1:0-43862 GCA_005239505.1 Nicotiana paniculata | reverse complement strand
CAGCCCCGTATGCTGAAGTTTTTGTTTTTATAACTGGAGAATTCAACCCCGTATGCTGAAGTTCCCCAGTTACAAGACAACAACTTCAGCTCTAGATCTGAAGTTCGCAAATCGTCTACTAGAAAGCTGAAGTTTTGCGTGATTGCCTTTGCTACTTCAGCCCCGCATGCTGAAGTTATGTGCAAAAACGGGTATGGATGTAATTTTCTTTACAAAGCGGATATAAATTAAAACGTGGCACAAAAAATGAGTACGGATGCACAACCGGCAGGGGCAGCTCAATGAATTGAGTGACCTAAAGCCAAAAACCGTAATAAAAGGCCCATAAGCTTATTTCATAAAATCCTTATACCAATAATTAATGAGCAACAAAAATCTTACTTTCTGATCGATAGACCAATCAAACAAGATAAAATAATAATAATAATAATAATAATAATAATAATAATAATAATAATAACAATAATAATAATAATAATAATAATAATAATAATAACAATAACAATAACAATAACAATAACAATAACAATAACAATAACAATAACAATAACAATAATAACAATAACAATAACAATAACAATAAGAATAACAATAACAATAATAACAACAATAACAATAATAACAATAATAACAATAACAATACTACTACTACTACTACTACTAGTGAAAAAATGTAGTAAATGACAAACAACAACAATACCAAATTCTGTATAATTTTATAAGTGAGTGTGTGGAGTGTAGAGCGCACGCAGACATTTCCCCTACCTAGAAGGTAGAGAAGTTATTTTGATCCTCGGCTCAAGAAAAGATGAAAACAAATCAGTAGCAACAAGCAATAACAACAACAAGATAATAACAAAATAAAATGAAGGGAACAGTCTCGAACTAAATACTGAAATAGAAATAAATTTTCCATAATCTACTCGCTCAGTAGAATAGTTTCAACCAAAATCAAAAAAGTAAAAAGTATATATTTTGTGACCTTAAATGGTAATTTATAAATTACTCCATATTATAATAATAATAATAATAATAATAATAATAATAATAATATAGGACCTTCTATATTTTAGGGCCTCAAGTGGTGGCTTCATCCGCTTCACCCTTAAGTGATAGCCGCACTCAACTATATTGAAGGTATTTAAAGTATAATATAATTATAAAAAATAATATTTAATTTATATATATTTTATAATTTTTCGACAAAGATTGTACGCTTGACCACCCTCGACAGTTGACATAAGGTGGCTATGACGCTGCATGGAAAGCAATAATAAATTATTAATACGACATCTCACCAATAACGTAACGCGTATTTCTACCGTGAGTGGAGGAATATCCAACGTCTAATCACAAAAGATAAAGAACGCCTGCCCAAATATGATAGGTGAACGGCTCACGGGTAGATCTATTATGTTAGCTATCGGTGTAAAAATAGCACATGCTAGTCCATTTTCGGATTGGTCATTTAAAAATAGTCAGCATTTATAAAATCATTATAAAATAGGCATTATTTTGCTGCAACGCGGAAAGTTTCAATATAATATACTGGAGATGGTGCACCTGTGTATAAACTTCCAGCATATTATGCTGGAACTGCAACGCGCGGAAAGTTCCAGCATAATATATTGGAGATTGGAGCACCTGTGTATGAACTTCGAACATATTATGCCAAACCGGTATTCCAGTATATTTATGCTGGAATATACTGGAGTTCCAGTATATTATACTAGAATTCTATTATATTATGTTAGAGTATTTCCCGGATTTTGAACAGTGTTTTCGTTCAAATTATTTTTACATGAAAAATGACTAAATTTCGATTACTTTTAAAACTGTAGTTATTTTTGAATGACCAGCTATTTTTAAATTTCTCCCGCTATGGGTTTACGTGAATTATTACTAATTGTAGTAGCTTTTTGCCCATTCAACCCTATGTATATACTAAGAAGAGATAAATATTTATAAATATTTAATTATAAGGTCAATTACAATTGTAATAACTTGAGATTGTTGTAAGAAGTAATATGCTTCATATTCTGGATGTGTTTCTGACGCCACCGGAATCCACCAAAATTTCTCTAAGTATCTAATTTTAGGGTGTAAGATTATTACATTTTAAAACCAAGATCAAACATGATAACATGTAAGATTATTAACGTAATAAACTCGAAATGAAACATAATATTAGGACACCAAAATAATTAAGATTTGTAAGGATAATTACGTACCTTTATGACTGTCATACTGGAGATTGATGAAGGGATATCTCTTCCTCTCTATATTACCCTCTCATAATATGGCAGCGACAATGGAACAAAGATGTGAAATAACTTTAACAATGTGTTTATATAAGAGATAAAAGAGAGGATCCATTTACGTACAATTATTGAAAAATCAGTGGGTTCTCAAATTACGGGCTTTATTGGGCTGAGTCAACACTCACCGTCACGTTAAATTGGGGTTTGCAGTCGTACCCTATATTTGTAACACCTTTTAACTTGTACCTGTCACGATCCAATTTCCTCCTCCGTAAGTTGTCGTGACAGTACCTAGTCTCTACGACTAGGTAAGCCTAACACTTTGCGAAAATGAAACAAAAGCATGAATATTAACTACTAACAGTAATACTTATCTAATAAGCAATTGAATCCACTCGATATATACAACTATCACTTCTGAAATGTACAAAATAAATTTCCAAAACCTGGAACACCGCAAGTCACAAGCTACTAAGAAGTCTTAACTGTTTTATACACCATTTCTACAGAAAGAAGGAAAGATGAACATAAGGGGATAGAGGGGGACTCCGAGGATTTGCGGACGCGGGCGATGTACCTTAAAGTCTCCATTAAGCATCAACGACTGCACTAGTGGTGAGGCTGGTAAGATGTACATGGATCTGAACACGAAAAATATGTGCAGGAAAGGGCGTGAGTATACCACAATGGTACCCAGTAAGTGTCAAGCCTAACCTCGGTCGAGTAATGACGAGGTCGGGACAGGGCTCTACTGGTATAAAAATAATATATCAAGACAAGAATGAAATATCACAGTATACTAAAGACTGAAATTGAACAGGAAAGAAATCATAGAAAACATAACAGCTCGGTACATAGAAATGCAACAGGGGATCTCCTGATATGCCGTCTCGTAGTCCCAAACGTAAATGTTCAAGGGGATCTCCCGTAATACCATTCTGTAGTCCCAAAGTAAATATGCAAGACAGGGGGATATCCCGAAATACCGTTCCGTAGTCCCAAAGTAAATATGCAAGATAGGGGGATCTCCTGGAATACCGTTCCATAGTCCCAAAGTAATATGCAGCCAAAACAGTAGAATTCAATAATTACAACATGAAATCCTACAATTTCCACCTAAGTACAAGTTAAGGAAGAACAACTAAATTCACTAAATACGCTGCATGTAGTTCAGATAAACAGGTAAAGCAAATAGGCATACTATTATAGTCTATTAGGGTACTACACATGCTGATAAGATTCAAGTAAGAAGGAAAACAGGGAATTACTTAGTAGAAAATCGATTTTTACAACAATTAGCACGTGTACATACTCTTCACCTCATGTGCATGGCGCTCACATATCAAAACAGTACCAATCCTAAGGGGAGTTCCCCCACACAAGGTTAGGCAAGCCACTTACCTCGAACCAAGCTCAAATTAATCTGAAATAACGCTCTTTCCATGAATATCTGACTCTGAATGGCCCAAATCTAGCCAAAACCAATTACATAACATGAATATAACTACAAGAAACTAATCTAGCGAACAAAATCAAATTTAAAGCAAGAAATTGGAAAATCGCTCAAAAAGCCTCCCTGGGCCCACGTATCGGAATCGGGTAAAACTCACAAATTATGAACATTAATTCACTCACGAGTCTAACCATACCAAATTTCCTCAAATTCAATACCAAAATCCCGATCAAAACCTCAAAATTCGGCCTAAGAATTTTTTCCCAATTTTCCACTCCAAGTCACTAATTTAATGATGAGATTAAAGACATAATCATGGGAATTAATAAAAACTAGGTAAGAATCACTTACCCCAAACATTCATGCAAGAATATCTCCAAAAATCGCTTTCTACCGAGCTCCCAATTAAATTTTGTGATATGAACTCAAACCCTCGATATGAACCTTTAATCTGCCCAGTTAAACCGAACTTGAAGTTACTTAACCGCTTCTGCGGCTAGAACTCCGCACCTGTGAATTTTTATTAAATATCCAAACTCCGCACCTGCGCACATAGTTTCGCATCTGCGGATGCGCTTATGCGGAATTGACTTCCTCCCCAAAATCCGCATCTGCGATCTGCCCTCCGCAGATGAGTCTCCGCTTCTGCGGTCCACCCGTCACATCTGCGATCCCTGGCCTTCATACTCAAAAATGCACATGCGACCTCACCTCGCTTCTACGGGGCCGCACCTGCGGACTTCCCACCGCAGTTGAGAAAACACCAGAACCAGCAAAATTTCAGAATTCTCCTAAGTCACAATTTAATCCGTTAAGCATCTAAAACTCACTGAGGCCCTCGGGACCTCAACCAAACATACTAACCAATCCTAAGACACCATACGAACTTAGTCAAACCTTCGAATCACTCAAAATAACATCAAAACACCAATTACACACGAATTCAAGCCTAATAGACTTTGAAATTTCTAAATTCTACAAACGACGTCGAAACATATCAAATCACGTACGAATGACCTCAAATTTTACACACAAGTCAAAAATGACACCACGAACCTACTCCAACTTTCGAAAATCTACTATGAACCCGATACCAAAATTTTCCACTGTCGGCTAAAATTGCCAAAATTTCAGCTTTCACCAATTCAAGCCTAATTCTACCACGGGGATCGGGGCCATAACTCTCACGACGATCGGTCGGGTCGTCACAGTACCCTATTTTTAAAAATTATTTATTTGGTAGCCAGCTGATAAAAAATTCATAATAATATGACAATTACACTGCAGATAAAAGATATAAAACCAGAATCATGCAACCTCATTCGTGAAAAAAGATCTGCTCCTCTCCTCTCACCAGCTTTATTAAAAAACCACAAACTTGTCTATATTCATCTTCACAATCATATTTGCATGAAGTTGTCTCACCTTGAAGCTAAAACTTCATGCTAATGTAGCATGAAGTTGTTTCATGTTGAAACTAAAACTTCATGCTAATATAGCATGAAATTGTTTCACATTGAAGCTAAAACTTAATGTTAATGCATGCTGAAGTTATTTACTTGTAGTCTACAGCTTTGTCACGAGCTTCATTCGAAACTTCAGTCTAATCATGCTGAAGTTATTTAGTTCATTTGCTAAAATTTCAAACTAAACATGCTTAAGTTTTTTAGTTCTTTGCGAAAACTTCAGAATAAACATTCTTAAGTTTTTTAGAATATTTGCTAAAACTTTAGACTAAACTTGCTTAAGTTTTTGTCTTGCAGTATGTAATTTTCTAATGAGCTTTTGCTAATGCATGCTGAAGTTATTTAGTTCATTTGCTAAAATTGTAGACTAAACATGTTGAAGTTATTTAGTTCATTTGCTAAAAAATCAGACTAAACATGCTTAAGTTTTTTAGTTCATTTGCGAAAACTTCAGACTAAACATGTTTAAGATTTTTAGTTCATTTGCTAAAATTTTAGACTAAACATGATTGAGTTTTTGTCTTGCAGTATGTAATTTTCTAATGAGTTTTTGTTAATGCATGCTGAAGTTATTTAGGGGTTGTTTAGTAGGATGCATTAGGTAAAATAATGCATGCATTAGCTTTGTGTATTAGTAATACTTTATTTGGTACACTTTTTGAACATATGCATTAGTTATGCAAGCATTAGTTATACACCATACTTGATATTATCCTATGCATAACTAATGCATAAGAAACCATGGTATTAACAATGCGATGGGCTTTAATGCATGTATTAACTTAGTTAAAGACAAAAATGTACTTCAATACTTGATTAAAATATTCTTTATATAATGCAAGTTTGAAATAATCCAAGAAAGTGAGAAATAAAATTATATCCATAGTAAATAAATAAATACTTAGCATATTTTTTTTAATAAATAAATATTAAGTTCTATACTACAATATAGGTAGATAAATCAAATAATTTGTTAAAACATTTTTCATATACAAACATATTTCAACATATGTTTCTTTTAAAAAGATAAAGTGATGGACTGTTACGAGGGTATTTTTGTAAACAAACAATTCTTTTAGAAATAGTTCAATGCTTTAATACATCAAACCAAACAATAGATCAGAAATATGTCAGCATAATTAATATCAGCATAACTAATACAAGCATAACTAATACCAGCATTACTAATACATCCTATTCAGCATTATTCTTATACACTCTACCAAACGATCCCTTAGTTCATTTGCTAAAACGTTAGACTAAACATGCTTAAGTTATTTAGTTCATTTGTTAAAACTTCAGACTAAACATGCTTAAGTATTTTAGTTCATTTGCTAAAACTTCAGAGTAAACATACTTAAGTTTTTGTCTTGTAGTATGTAGATGAGTTTTTTCTAATGCATACTGACGTTTTGTTATGCAGTCCACCTTTTATTAAAGAAGGACAAAATCGTCTTTTTAAAATGCTTTTAACAAAAGAATAGGTACAAGTACAAATGAAAAAACAAAACAGGTATAAATTAAAAAAAAGCAACCAAAGAGGGCACCCCATGCCATTTTTACCACTAAATCCACCAAACTCAAAGTGCATTGCTATTATAACTAGATTACCCGTGCCAACACGGCCCAATATTGTAAAAGTTGAAACAATAATTTTTTGTCAACCTTAATTTAATATGAAATTGCATATATTAGAAGTTAATACATGTAAGTTATTATCAAATCAAATATATACAACACCACATGCCCATTGCTGGATAACACGTGTAACAGCAAGGCATAAAAACATTCAAATTGCCTTTCATCTAACTTTGAATGAATATTGTTCTCAAGAGGCCTTTATAAGCCTGAATCCTGAGACCTTGACATCAAGCACTTCCACCAATATGTTGGTTCCTTTTATATTACGACGTATTTGACTTGGTCTAATCCTTACATGCAGAGTATTTTTTTTCTGAAAAGCGGACATCAGTTGAAATTATCATGTCATATTTTATCTATCATCCAAAAAAGCATTAAAAACTTATCTTTTAGCAGAGCTATTTCCCAGTTACATAGACAAAAACTTCAGCTTTAGAGCTGAAGTTTCCCAGTTACAAAGATAAAAATTTAGCTTTAGTTTCCAGTTACAAACTTCAGCTCTAGATTTGATGTTTCCCAATTATAAAGACAAGAACTTCAGCTCTAGAGCTGAAGTTCGCGAGTTACAAAACAAAAACTTCAGCTCTAGAGGTGAAGTTCCCCCGTTACAAAGACAAAAACTTCAACTCTAAAGCTGAAGTTCCCCAGTTACAAAGACAAAACTTCAGCTCTAGAGATGAAACTTCCGAGTTACAAAACAAAAACTTCTCAGTTACAAAGACAAAAACTTCAGCTCTAGAGCTGAAGTTCGCAAGCTACTTCAGGCCCGTCTACTAGAATGCTAAAGTTTTGCGTGATTGCCTTTGCTACTTCAGCCCCGTATGCTGAAATTATGCGAAAAAGCAAGTACACTTGCAATTTTTTTACAAAGCGGGTATAAGTTAAAACGTGACACAAAAAGCGGGTACGAATGCAAATGCCCCCATGAAACCCACTCAAAACANCTCTTTTTTTTTTTTTTTTGTTATTTCAATTTTTTATTTTTTTATTTTTCTGCACCACCCACCTACCCCTACCACCACCACCCCCCTCCCCGCACTCGCAAATCCCTAAATAAAATTTTCTTTTTTTTACTTTTCTTTGTATTTTCAATTTTCTTTTTTTTTTTTTTCTCCCTAATAACTGCTTAATATTTTAATGTTTTCCTTCCAAGATTTAGCTAAACCTAAAGAATATGGATAGTCCACAGTAAATGATGCAAAAAGGCGTCTTTTATGGTAAATTCTAATGACCAGGATATGGGTAATGATCCAGTGACCGAGAGGTTCGCCATTTAAATCGTGAATAAAATTGAGAAAATTATTGTTTGCAAATGCAAAGCTATAACAATATTTTGAATAATAAGCATGGACCACGTTCAAATTTCATAAAGGCATACAAATAAAATAGAAATACAAAGAACCAAACTCAACGGAGTTGTTGCCATCCCTGGCGAAGGAGCAGTTTGAAGGTTATCTTCTCTTCTTCAGTAAATAAATTTCTAATTTTTTCTCTTACGCGATCCTCTTAATAATATATACCCATTTTATCTTCATTACCAAAAAATGAGTGCAACAAAATAAGAAAGAAGAAACAAAAGTCACTTGAAGTGAGAACTACAATTGAGGGCTATAGTCAAGCTGACCTAAAGAATATTGTAATCCCTAAATTACCATAGTAAAAAAAACCCTCAAAATTGGAAGTAATCAGGATTTGCTAAGAGAGAATTGAAGAATCCAAATATATATGAAAAAGAAAGAAAATCGAAAGATATTATACCGACGATTATGCTAGATAAGAGGTTTCGAACACTATGGTCGATCAATATTCATCCATGAATTTCAACACTCAATTGTTTGGTACATCAACACAGCTGGAGGGATATTGAATGAACACGTGCTCATAAGTAAGCTGCATTAAGCAGCCTTGTCGAAAAACTCTCTTCTGTAATGTAGAAAAATTTAGCTCAGGTTTATGGACTATATATCATCCATATCAAATATAATATATCTAGGTAATGATTACCCATTATCAATTGAAGGTGCTAAAATTGGATATATAGCATGCAATCCTGAGCATTAAGATAAATGTGGAGTTTGCAAAGTGAAAATGACAAAGAAATCATTTCTTAGCGTAGAAAAGAAGTGTACAATTACTTGAACTTACACGTTTTAACATGTGAATTAAATGGAAATTAATAAGAGGGGAAAAGAGATATTGCATCACTTTTATCGACGATTATGCTATTCGATTAAATCAAAATGAAACTTTTCATAAGTAAAGGATTTAAAATTTTGTTGTGAAAATTGAGAAAGATCAATAATCATGGGGAAGTTGTATTGACAACTTGCTACAATTTTAGTAGAGTTTCGTCTAAGAAAATTCATGTTAAGTATAAACTTTAATTCATATCAGGGTCTTAAACATGATAATTTTATATATAATCATTACAGAAAATATACATGAAACGGAAGCCATTATCACGAAATAGAAGCGTTAATTGAAATTGGTTTCTCGTCATTTGCCCTAGCTTTCGTAACCGCCATCTTTAGTGATGGAAAAAAGAATAGAAAAGATGGTAACCCTAATAGGTGGAGAGATGACCTATTTATAAAGGTTCTCACATAATCCGATTCGTCCGTCATATAACCGACCGGATGGACAAGATTTATCATTAATTAAATATTAATTATGGGCCTTAAATTTATTGGTTCCCAAAAATAATTAAAAAAAATCTAACAATTCAAACCTCTCAATATGAGTTATGGAAAAATAGAAAACTAACTTAATAAATTATTCAAAATTGTAAGGGTGTTTAGCCTTTATAAGGTTCCTATGTTCCAAGAAGTATATTAACAGCATATTTGTTAGTTATGCATAAAATCTAAAAGCATATAGGTTATTTTTAGTAATAGTTTCTATGAGTCCACTAACAGTAACAAGAACTGGTCCTTTATCAGTTTCCTTAGAGTTATAAGTAGAGACAATAAGTAAAAGAAGCACATGATTTTTACGTGAAAAAATTCCAACTCAAGGGGACAAAAAACCACGACCTACACTGGTAGGATTTCAACTTCACTAACTTGTAATATCAACTATTACAGACTACTTTGTAATGGCTCTCTTACAAAGACTTTCACACACTAACTTATAGTACTTACTACAAGCCACTTTGTTTCTAACTTAGTTACAAAGACTTTGACTTATGACTAAAGTTAGTCACAACACAAATACGGATGGTTTATGATTTTTGTGTTTCCTAAAACTAAGCTTCTAATAAAGCAAGATAGGATACAATAGAAACAAAATACAAGATTACAACTAAACTAAAGGACACCTAAGAACACGTAGTGAAACTGGTCCGTATTAGTGGAGTTATTTTCTTGTTCTTGACACACTTGAGTCTTGAATGCTGGAGAAGATCTTCAATGCTCTTTTGAATGTGAGTAAATGCTCAAGTGAATATCTTGTTTGTCTCCAAACAAGATATTATATCCCTAGGACATCCCAAGAAGGATGCCCATGCTTAGTTGGTACACTCTTCAACCAATGGGAAGTGACTACTGCACTGTTTCTGCACTGTAGCATGCACAGTTGCACTCAGTCACTTTCTGTCACAACTTTCCAACTGTAGAGTTGACTTGTACTTCTGTCAGTGAATGTCAAGGGATCAGGTCCCTAGACTATTTCCAGAGAGTTCAGGCGTACACTGCCCAGATTTCTTGAGTTTATGCTGACTGGTTATGCTGGTTACGCATCAAGTCCTTTATCTGGTTCTTGACATAAAGTTTGTTAGATCATCAAAACATAAGACTAACCCATCAATTTCCCATTTTTTGATGAGGACAAACTTTTACAAATGATGAACGGTTTTACGGGCTAACTTAACCAGATAAAACATTAGGGAACCAGATAAAACACCAGGGCCCCATATTGTCCCCCCTGACTATGTCTTTTCCCCCTTAATTCGTGCCTACATCAATTATATTCCCCCTTTTGGCATCATAAAAAGGCACAAACATACAGAAAGCATAAAGAAGTCCAACATAGCTAACTCATGCCCCATATGTGCACACAACATGATAGAAAACAGAAAGAGAAAGCAAGCAGGCATTATGTATAACATTAGAAAGCTGATTCATTAATACCAAAAGATTTTGTTAAATACATAGAGGTCTTTGCTTAGGAGAGCAAAGACTAAATTTGGAATGTGAAGACGGGAGATGCACGATGAAATCCACTTACTAACCACAAAAAGAAAAAAAAATAAAGACTACCAGCCACAAACATCAAAAGTATAAGAGGACAGGACACAGACGAAATCCTAGGGGGCAGTAGAAGAGGAAGGCTTGGAGGAAGAGGCAGCCAGAGTCTTGAGAACCAAATCCATGCGGGCATTTGCAGACATTTGTTCCTCTATAAGTTTCTCCCGCAGGTTCTCAACCTGCTGCCTAAGCTCAGTGTTTTCTTTGGTCAAGAGGGCAACATCCTAATTGGAAGGATTAACAGAACCAGGTCCCTCAGCGGCTTGACTCAACTGAGTCTCCAAGATGGCATTTTGAGCCATCAACTTCCTGATCACTTCATTTGCATCATTCAGCGCATTGATCAATTGAGATATTGTTGAAGTGTTACCCCCGGCTTTCTCAAAACATTCACATTCCTCTAAGGTTATCTTGGAGAAGTTCTGCTTGCGGGTCCCTACATCGTGGGTTTTCAACAGGCACCTTGTAGAACTCAAATACCCGAGTAAGTAGGAAACAGT
This sequence comes from Nicotiana paniculata, assembly GCA_005239505.1. Taxonomy (NCBI): domain Eukaryota; kingdom Viridiplantae; phylum Streptophyta; class Magnoliopsida; order Solanales; family Solanaceae; genus Nicotiana; species Nicotiana paniculata. Next base: position 32,297 of record ML358412.1, on the reverse strand, counting down.
ACGGGAGCCCATGATTGCCATCCTTGAAATTCACCACCTTCCTCATGTGTTCAATCATAAGTGCAGCCAAATTTATAGGGGTGAATGAATCAAGGGCTTCCATCAATGCTAAATCAGCCTTGGAGGCAATAGATCTCCTTTAAGCATGGGGAAGGAGTACCTTATTCACCAGTTCAAAATGAAGCTGGTAAACAGGGAACATATCTTTCTTGTGGACCCGTTCCCTTTGCTGAATTGTACCTTCCTTGACAATGGCTCACCGAAAGTTTCCCTCACAAGCAGTAGTAGTAGTTTTCACAGAAGACATTCCCTTAGTTGGAACTTGAAGGACCGTTCCCAAAGCAGCATCATCGAATACAATTTCAACTCCTCCAACCAAAACACAGATATGATCCCCGGCAGTGGTGAAGAGAGATGCATAAAATTCTTGCACAGCATCCTCATACACCTTAGGCACACTCACGTTGAAGAGACGACCCTACTTCTGGAACTCAACCATTGCTACAATTTTCCTCATCCCAGCCATATCGTAGATCTCAGGGTAAAAAATCCGACCCCATAACATCCTTTGATTTCTCACTTTCTCTTGCCATCTACCACTGTCACTAGGTATAGTTTTCGATGAACCTGGTCCCCCAACAATTTCCCTTTCCCTCTTTCTTTTTCCCAGTTTTACTACAGACTTTCCCTTTGAACACTCTACAACCATAGACTCTTTGACATTGGCTTCACCAACTTCAGCTTGCTTAAGCTTTCCACTACTCTTCATAGGTGTCACACATTATTCCTTCACCCCTTCATCTGAATTTCCGGCCACAGACTTTTGGGGTTTCGAGGACCTTTTCACTAGGGAACTTGGTTCTTCCTCTGCATCCTCATCTACCTCCACCACAGGAATAGCGTCGTCCACCACTACTTTTCCTTCATTCATCAGTCTTTTCTTCTTCCTTTTAAGGCTTTTCTTGCTCTTTTCCAGAGCAGAATCAAGTGCCTCCTTCCTTTGTAACCGAGTAGATGGTCGCTTAGAAGATGACTCAGGAGTAACCACTTTCTTGCGGAGCTTGAAGCGATCACTCAAAACCATCTCATCCTCATCATCCTCGTTGATGGGTTCAGAGAGGGGAGGAATGGACTCCATAGGTGGTGTATAGAAGATAGGTTCCTAGTTGGTTTCTGTGGGAGGAGAAACTGGTTCCTCACCAGACTTATCTTTGACAAAGTCATGAACAGGGGATTCGAATGGTCCCTTCATCTCCCAGAAATGGGGTTTCTTCCCCCTATGGCTCAGGCAAGGAAGAATCTCCTTCATAAGGAAGACTTTCAGAAGCAATGGCCATGATGTTTTTGGCTGCCTCCTTTTCAGGAGACTCCATGGGAGCCGTAGAATCAAGAAGAGAAGGGTGCAAATACTGATCAGGATCATTCGCAAAAGCTTCAGATGCCTGAGGTGTGACTTTGGTTGGGGTTTCGTTGTGTGACTCGAAAGAAGGTGGATCAGTAGGTTTTGGAGAGAGAGGATCAGTGTCAAGAGGTAAAGAGGAAACAGGTGTGGGAGTGATGACCTCTGGGAGAGTGGAGGTCTAGGCCTCTGGTGGAGAAGAGAAGGAGTTGGTTGCAGACGGGGGAGATGATTTTGCATCAGCCATTGATGATGATTTTGCGTCAGCCATTGAGGAGATACGATCGAGGGTTGAGGTGGTTACAATCTGCAGAGAAGGGATATGAAGAGATAGTGCTGAGCAGTTAGAGTGGATAGAGGGTTTGATAAGAAGAGGGAGTAATAAAGAGAGGGAGGAGAAACAGGTTCAAAAGAAAATGACGGTAGGTGTGTTGGAAAAATAAAATGTGCAGGGGAAGTGAAAGAAATTGAGAGATGGGACATGACAAATGCAGATACTGAAAAGTAGGACGACGTGGTAGCAACATTTAATTTGTTGCTTCTTGAGAAAGTCATAGGAAAACACATAACTACTAACCTGTGGCATAGGAACCAGGTCATGTACTTGTTTTGTCCTTTTTTTTAAATTGTTTTTCAGCTTCCTTTTGTTCTACAGCACCATGCCTTTAATTTCTGTAATCACCATGTGTGTCTACCTACAACGGTATTAATGTGAGTTAGGCTTAGTCAGAAAACACTTTAGCTAACTGTACCTGAGATGTGACTCTCATACCCAATGTAAGGGAACCAGGTCCTTAGTTAGGTTTCATCAACCCCAGTGCCATCCTGTTTTTGTCAAAGTGTTCCCTGCAGGGGTGTACAAACCAAACCGATAACCCGCACCAACCCGACAACCCGAGTCAACCCGGAAAAAAAACCCGACTAGTGGTTTGGTTTGACTTGGTTTGGTATTGAAAAATAAAACCCGACCACAATAAGATTGGTTTGGTATTAACTAAAAATNATAATTTCTGTATTTAGCATAATATTTTAAATTGGTATTATAGCCCATGTAAATGTTTGTTTTTGTTTGGCCCATAAAAGAATAATTGAGCCCAAACCAAAACCTAATCCTAAAGCAGCACTAGACTGCCGTTGTTCTGAAGAACTTTAACAATTGAAATCAAATTATCTCTCTTTTGCTCTTGTCGGAAAGAAACCTACGCTCATCGTTAAGAAATCAACAAGTTACGATTATATATATTTCTGCTCTTCGTTGAAGTTAAGATCACTAGCTGCCTATCCAGAGCTCTATTTCTCCTTAAGATTTAGAAACCAACACCATCTGTTGATTCAATCAACCAGGCATCGCATCACTATTTCTCCTTAGCTTTTGTTGTAGTTTTCATTTAGCAAATCTGTTGTGTTCCTCCCTATATCAAAGCTGGTTGTTCTACAAATCCAAAACTGTTTCCGTCCGGTGTTTTTTTTTTCTCATTTTTCTTTTTGTTCTCTTTTTCATTTGGCATTTCATGAAAAAGTAATTGGATATGTTCTATTTGCAGGAACTCTTTCTAAGAATGGAAACTACAACTTCTGGAGCAGATGCGGAGGTGGTTGTCAATAATCCTTCGCCGGTGGCAGCTCAAAAACAAAGTGAAGACACTCTTCATCGACGCACTCCTCCTAAGAAGCAAAAAAGAACGACTCCATCAGAAAATTTTAAATCTGGGAATAGTGGCAGAGAGACGTCCGAGATTTGGAATCATTTTTCCAAATTTATTGCTAAAGGAGGTAAATGTAAGGAAAAATGCAACTATTGTCCTAAAACATTTGCGGCAGGTAGCAAGAATGGGACTACTACATTATGGTCGCATTTAAATTCTACATGTCACAAATCTCCCTTTAGAGTCATTGATAAGAGACAAACAACATTAAAACCTATCAAAGAAGGGTGGCTAGAAGGTGGTTCGGGTGCTACTGAAAGGCTAGTGTATAATGTGGATAACATTAGGAGGGCGATTTCCGAATTTGTAATTCTTGATGAGAAACATTTTAGAGTTGTTGAAGGAGAAGGATTTAAGAAATTAATGGCTAAAGCCTTACCTAATTTTGAATTACCTTCTCGTGTAACTGTTGCTAGACATTGTTTGATTTATCATGAAGAGAAGGAGAAACTTAAAAATCTTATTAAGAACCAACGTGTATGTCTCAGTAGTGATACATGGACATCACTACAAAACTTAACTTATATGGTTGTCACTGCACATTGGATAGATGATCAATGGAATCTACAAAAGAAAATTTTGAACTTTTTTCCAACACCTGATCACAATGGTGAGACTATTGCAAAGGGAGTTGAAGCATGTTTATTTGGTTGGGGCATTGAGAACTTGTTTACAGTGACCTTGGATAATGCAAGTGCTAATGATGCTGCCATTAAGCATTTGAAGTTGCGTATTGATGATTGGAAAGGGGTAATACTTGGGAGTGAGTTTTTGCATGTTAGATGCATTTGCTCATATTTTGAACTTGATTGTAAAAGATGGGTTAGATGAACAAATTGAGCCTATTTCTCGTGTAAGAAATGCGGTGAAATATGTTAGGTCTTCTCCTTCAAGGTTTGCTTCTTTCAAGTCATTTTTTGAGAAATCTAAGATAGATACTCATGGTCTTGTAAGTCTTGATGTTGAAACAAGATGGAACTCCACATATACAATGTTAGATACAACTATAAAATTTGAAAAAGCCTTTACAAAAATGTATGTGGATGACCATAAGTATCAAAATTATTGTCGAGAAATAAGTGCTTTAAGAGGAAATCCATCTGTAGACGACTGGAAGAATGTGAAAGTTTTTATCAAGTTTCTTAACATTTTCTATCAGACAACTTTAAAATTTTCAGGCAGTTTATATGCTACTTCTAACTCTTTCTTCCATGAATTTTTCAATCTTCGAAATGCTATTATAAAGTATACCAAAAGAGATGATCGTACTTTGAAAGATATGGCAGAAAGAATGAAAAGTAAGCTTGAGAAATATTGGGGTAAGTTTGAGCATATGAATATGTTATTGCTTGTTGCTGTTGTGTTGGATCCTAGATACAAGATGAAGTATGTGAACTTCATTCTTACTGATGCATTTGGTTCTTTGTTGGGAAGATTGAAGTCTGAAGATGTGATAAGCATTTTAAATCGCTTGTATAATAACTACAATGATTCTTTTTTTGAGGATTCTAATGACAATATTGGAGGCGATACTAGTATGAGTGAAGTTGGTGATTTGTTGCAATCAAAGCGGGAGAAACTTTTGGAAGATGAGGTAAATACTAAAAAAAAATCTGATCTTGAGATATATTTGATGGATGATGTGGTGAAGATCAAGGATTTTAATATCTTGGCATGGTGGAAAGTTTCATCTAGTAAATATCCAATTGTTTCAAGGATTGCAAGGGATGTTCTTTCTATTCCTATTTCTACTGTTGCATCGGAGTCGACTTTTAGTACAGGTGGTCGAATTCTGGATTCTTATAGGAGTTCTTTATCACCAAAAACAGTGGAAGCACTTATTTGTACTCAACAATGGATACGATCACCTTCCAAGGAATATAAGTTTGAAGACATGTTAGAAGAAGTCCAGAAAATTGAGGAAATTGAAGAAGGTAATAATTTATATTCAACTGTAATGATNCCTTTGAGGATTGATTAGAGGGATGATTAACTACAATTTACTTCATGACTATTTTTGGAAGTGAGGTCATTATGCCTTTAGAAGTATTTTGGAAACATGCTCCTCTGGTTGTAATGTCTACTAAGATGCCTAACTTCTTAGAGTTTAATATATTCTCTTTTTGTTTATTTGTTAGGACTCTTGAGTGTAATGTCTACTCTTAAAAAGTTGGTGATAATTCTTATGTAGAGTGCAATATGATATGCATTTTATATTTTTGGTATTTTTGGGTTGGCATAAGAAATATTATCTTTGTTTATTAAGTTCTTAGTTCTTGATGGAAATATTGTTGTTATATTTATTTACATTTTTGTTTTGGAGTTTGCAATTGAGTGATCCTATATTGATAACGTGAGTTTTCTTTCCAATCTAACTGTTACACAAACCTAAGTAATGTTGTACCGTTTACTTATACTTATATATATATATATATATATATATATATATATATATATATATATATAGCTGTAGAATTGTTGTATGAATTCTGAGTGGTGATCATTACTATCTTTGATTGAAATAACTAAAAAACGGCTTTAATTCAGAGTAGTGCATTATTTATATATCCGAATTTGTTGCATTTATGGAGGTCTGAAATAAGCCTCCAAGTTTATCGGAACGAAAAACTCGAAAAACCCGAGAAAACCTGATATTGAAAAACCCGACTTTTGTTGGTTTGGTTTGGTCTATAGATTTAAAAACCCGATACAATTAGTTTGGTTTGGTAATTGTAAAATCCGAACCAACCCGACCTATGTACACCCCTAGTTCCCTGCTTAGTGCCTTGGTGAAGATGTCTGCAATTTGATTTTCAGTGCAACAAAATTTCATACAAATGTATCCCTTTTCAACATTATCTCTGAGGAAATGATGTCTCACACCAATATGCTTGGTCCTTTTGTGTTGAACTGGGTTCTTCGCAATGTTGAGGGCGCTGGTGTTGTCACATAGAAGTGGCACGCTGTCAATGTATGCCCCAAAATCCTTCAATTGTTGCTTGATCCACAGCAGTTGAGCGTAGAAAGATGCAACTGCAACATATTCTGCTTCAACTGTGGAGAGAGCCACTGATTTTTGCTTCCTTGTCCCCCATGAGATTACGCAGGATCCAAGGAAATGAGCCATTCCTGAAGTGCTTTTCCTGTCCACTAGATAACATGCATAATCAGCATCAACATAACCAACAAGATTGAAATTGTCACCTGAAAGATAGTACAAAATCAGGTCCTGTGTGCCCTTGAGATGACGTAGGATTCTTTTGGCTGCCTTCAGATGAGACTCCTTAGGATTTGATTGAAATCTTGCACACAACTCCACACTAAAGACAATATCCGGACTGCTCGCAGTGAGGTACAGTAGAGATCCAGTGATCCCTCTGTACATTATTTGGTTTATAGGTGATCCAGAGTCATCCATGTCAAGCTTAGTTGCAACTGCAATAGGGGTGTCGATCTCTTTTGATTCCTCCATGTCGAATCTCTTCAGCAGCTCCTTGATCTACTTCTGCTGACTGATGCAGGTTCCTTTCGTGGACTGCTTCACTTGAAGACCCAGAAAGAAGTTCAGTTCCCCCATCATACTCATCTCGAACTCAGCACCCATAAGTTTAGTGAATTCCTTGCATAATGAGTCTGTTGTAGCCCCAAATATGATGTCATCCACGTACACCTGAAAAATAAGCAGGTTCCTTCCCCATTTCTTTAGAAACAGTGTGTTGTCAATTTTTCCTCGAGTAAACCTATTGTCCAGAAGAAACTTCGACAATCTCTCATACGAAGCTCAAGGAGTTTGCTTCAATCCGTATAGAGCCTTGTCCAATTTGAAGACATAATCAGGATGTACATGACTTTCAAACCCGGGAGGTTGCTTGACATACACTTCCTCCTTGAGAAAACCATTCAAAAATGCACTCTTCACATCTATCTAGAATAAAGTGAATTAGATATGAGATGCAAAGGCAATGAGAATCCGGATGGTTTCCATACGAGCAACAGGAGCAAATGTCTCATCATAATCAATCCCTTCCTCTTGATTGTATCCTTGAACAACAAGCCTTTCTTTGTTCCTTGTTGTATTTCCATTTTCATCCAGCTTATTTCTGAACACCCACCTGGTTCCTATGATGGTTCTATTTGAGGGTCGAGGTAGCAGGTGCCAAACCTTATTTCTCTCAAACTGATGCAAATCCTCTTTCATCGCAATGATCCAGTCTGCATCCCTTAGATATTCCTTGATATATTTTGGTTCTATTTGATAGGAAGGCTGAAAAGGCTAGGGAGTTGCTGGTTCTGGATCGAGTTTGAACTCCTGAATCAAGACGAGTGATTATGTTATCAAGGGGATGAGAGCTTTTGTGTTTCCAATTTGGAACTTGGATTTGATTGGTGGAGGAACTGGATAGATCAGAAGAGTTTCCTTTCATTTCTTATTCTACTACATGTGGGGTCCCTTGCACAGCATCTCCAACTCTTTCTTCAGCTTCAGTGGTAGCAATTTGGGTACCAGGTTCCTCATGTGGATTTGAGGAAGATGTTGCATTGTCTTCACTTATTTCCCTCATCTAGCTCATCATGTCAGCTTTCCCATTTGAAACATCAGATATTTCTCCAGGAACCAAGAGGGGTTCATTGTCTTGATCATCACCACATCCTTCCTTGTTTGAGGAAGGTGTCTCATTAAATAGCATGTGAACACTCTATTATACACATTGATTTCTCTTGTTTTACACTTTATAGGCTTTGCTTTGAGAAGAGTAGCCCAAAAAGATTCCTTCATCACTTTTTGCATCAAATTTTCCAAGTTGGTCATTCCTATTGTTAGTACATAACATTTACAACCAAAATTTCTCAGATGAGTTATCTTTGGCTTTCTTCCATTGAGCAGCTCATAAGGGGTTTTTTTTAGGAAGGACCTGATCATACACCTATTGACTAAATAACATGCAGTGTTGATTGCTTCAACCCAGAAATTTTTTGCAATCCCACTGTCAATGAGCATTGTCCGTGCCATGTCTTCCAGAGTTCTGTTTTTCCTTTCGACCACCCCATTTTGCTGAGGGGTCCTTGGAGCTGAGAAATTATGCGTGATCCCATTATTATTGCATAACTCATCAAATTTTGCATTGTCAAATTCTGTTCCATGGTCAGATCTGATGCAGGATACTTTCAAATCCATCTTCACTTGAATTTTCTTGACAAACGCCACAAATACTTCAAAAGTCTCATCTTTTGCTCTAAGAAATAATGTACATGTAAATCTTGAATAGTCATCCACAATAAAAAAGATGAACTTCTTTCCACCTCTGCTCGGAATTCTCATAGGACCACACAGATCCATGTGAAGAAGTTCAAGAGGTTTTGATGTGCTAACATACCTTTTTGGCTTGAAGGATGCATGTTTTCCTCTGGCACACGCATCACATACTCTTTGATCTTTGAACTTAGAGTTTGGCAGACCACGAACCAGGTCCTTCTGTATCAGTTTGTTCAAGAGAGAAAAGCTTGCATGACCCAGTCTTCTATGCCACAATTCTGCATCATCATCAACTTCCTTTAAGCAGTTCACTTCACTAGCTTCCAGCGATTCAAAGTCAGCAACATAGATATTCTTGTGCCTCTTGGCTATCAGTACCACCTCACTAGTTACTAGGCTAGTAACCGTGCACACTTTGGACAAGAATTATACTTTGTTCCCTTTATCACATATTTGAGAAACACTCAGGAGACTAATACTTCAATCCGTCTACATAGTACACATTCTCAATTGAGTATTCAAGTGATCTTCCAACCCTTCCAACACCGAGAATGTACCCTTTTTTTTCTTTTTCCAAAGGATACATCTCCTCTTTGCAGGGCTTTCAGTGAGAGAAAATCTATGGTATTCCCAGCCATGTGCTTTGAGCATCCACTGTCCTTGATCCATTGTAGTCATGTTCCTCTCACTGGTCCCCGCACATATGAATTAAGGGTTCGATGTAGGAACACAAACAAGTTTGGGTCCCTTGTAGTTAGGAAAGGGGTGAATAAGTGCTCTTCTAGTCCATGCAGGTGAGAATTGATTTTTTTTGCTGGGACCTGGTTCCCTCTTAGTAGTCACTTTGTCAGCAAACACTTTGTTTTTCTGAACAGATTTGACCCTGGGACAGTGACATACTTGCTGTGAGGATTGTAAGGAATTTTATCCTTTTGAAACCCAATCCCCTGTCTGTTTCCACTGTTTCTAAAGTACATAGCAGTAACAACATCTGTGGACCAGGTCCATTTCAGTGATTTTTCAAGATCAAATTTCAGTTTGACCATTTCAGCTTGAAGTTGCCTGTTTTTCTCAAGTTCACAGCACATGCTTGTTTTGACATCATTTAGTTCCTTTTCAAGCTTAATATGTTTCTCACTAGCTACCTCTTTCCCTTTCTCTATGCTTGCAGCCCTATGCTTTAATTTGAGTCCCTCAATTGTTTCCTCTAGGTTTGTGATTACCACCAAAAGGTCATCTCTTTCCTGCTCGACAACATTAATCTTCTCAGCTAAAACATTCTTTTCATTACTCAGGTTACTAATGGTCTATTTCAAATCTACAATCACTACCATTAAGTCATCTCTCTCATTTTCTGCATTACTTGTTTTTTCAGCTAGCGCTTCTTTTTCTTTCTCAAGGTTACTAATGGTCTCTTTCAAGTCTACAATCACTACCATTAAGTTATCTCTCTCATTTTCTACACTGTTTATTCTACAGGTTAGAGATTCCTTTTCTTTTTCAAGATCACTTATGGTCTCTTTCAAAACTACCATACAAACAACCAGATCATCTCTAGATTGTTTATCTTCTCCTAGCTCTATGGTCAATGTATCCTTATCATAAACTAAGCTGTAGTAAGTATCAATCAGAATATTTGCTATTAATTTTTTAGAAGAGTAGGACTTCAGATTTCTCTGGACATCCCTGAAGTTTACCTCATCATTGTCATCCTCTTCATCATTATCAGACTGGGCCATTAGAGCGAACAGTGAATCATACTCCTTGCCTTCGTTCTCTATAACCATTATGGAGCTGTTTCCAGCTTCTGGTTCCTCTTCTGATTCACTAGAGGAATCTCCCCATGCATCAAGAGCTTTCTTCACAACATTGTCAACTACACTTTTCCTGTTGAATCGTTTATCAGGAACCTGGTTCCTCTTTGCTATCTTGTCAGAGTTGTGCTTGTAAGGCTCCTATCTTAGAAGTGGACAATCCTTGATGAAATGCCCTGGTTTTTCCACATTTGTGACACATATAATAGGTTCTTGGCTTGCTTGAACTGCCTCTTCTTGGTATACCATTGTTTCTTCGAACCATCTTTTGAAATTTCTTAGTGAGATAGGCCATGTCACTATCTTCCTCGCTTGAGTCATTACTTTCAGCTTTCAGAACCAGGTTCTTCTCCCTTTTTGGTTCTCTTCTCTCACTGTCTTTCTTTTTCTTCATCTCGTATGTCTTCAGATTTCCAATAAACTCATCCATGGTTAGAATCTGTAGGTCTTTTGCTTCAGTGATAACATTCACCTTGATTTCCCATAAACTAGGTAGAACACTTAGAATCTTCCATACCAGCTTGTTTCTAGGAATTATTTCTCCCAGTGAGTGAAGCTCATTAATGATGGAGGTGAATCTAGCATGCATGTCTTGTATAGACTCATCATCATTCATCCTGAACAACTCGTACTCAATGGTAAGCATGTCACTCTTGGACTGCTTTACTTGAGTCGTTCCCTCGTGAGCAGTCTGCAAGGCTTCCCAAATCTCTTTTGCTGATTGGCAAGCAGAGATCCTATTGTACTCATCAGGTCCTATACCACATACCAAGATTTTCTTGGCACGAAAGTTCTTCTCCACAGCCTTCCTATCAACGTCACTGAATTCCTTCCTGGTCTTGAGCACTATGATACCAGCCTCTCCTACCTTCTTCATAGGAACATGGGGACCATCACAAATGACATCCCATAGCTCATAATCTTCAGCCATTATGAAATCATACATGCGAGTCTTCAACCATCCATAGTACTGACCATTGAACCTAGGAGGTCGGTATGTTGATTGTCCTTCTTCAAAGTTGGGTGGAACAGCCATTAAGGATCCTTTCTAGGTGTTAACCTTTTAGAAATAACTCGCTCTGATACCAATTGATAGTTTCTATGAGTCCGCTAACAGTAACGACACCTGGTCCTTTATCAGTTTCCTTAGAGTTATAAGTAGAGACAGTAAGTAAAAGAAGCACATGATTTTTACGTGGAAAAATCCCAACTCAAGGGGACAAAAAATCACGACCTAAACTAATAGAATTTCAACTTCACTAACTTGTAATCTCAACTATTACAGGACACTTTGTAATGACTCTCTTACAAACACTTTCACACACTAACTTATAGTACTTACTACAAGCCACTTTGTTTCTAACTTAGTTAAAAAATACTTTGACTTATGACTAAAGCTAGTCACAACACAAATACAGATGGTTTATGATTTTTGTATTTCCTAAAACTAGGCTTCTAATAAAGCAAGATAGGATACAATAGAAACAAAATACAAGATTGCAACTCAACTAAGGACACCTAAGAACACATAGTGAAACTGGTCCGTATTAGTGGAGTTGTCTTCTTGTTCTTAACACACTTGAGTCTTGAATGCTAGAGCAGATCTTCAATGCTCTTTTGAATGTGAGTAGATGCTCAAGTGAATATCTTGTTTGTCTCCAAACAAGATATTATATCCCTAGGACATTCCAAGAAGGATGCTCATGCTTAGTTGGTACACTCTTCAACTAATGGGAAGTGACTGTTGTACTGTTTCTGCACTTAGTGTGCACAGTTGCACGCAGTCACTTTCTATCACAATTTTCCAATTGTAGAGTTGACTTGTACTTCTATCAGGGGAATGTCAAGGGATCAGGTCCCTAGAGTGTTTCCAGAGAGTTCAAGCGTACACTGCCCAGATTTTTTGAGCTTATATTGACTGGTTGTGCTGGTTACACATCAGATCCTTTATCTTGTCCTTGACATAAAGTTTGTTAGATCATCAAAACATAAGACTAACCTATCATTTAGGAAATACGAATTCAATTGCTATTTTTTAAAAACCTATATTGAAATAAAATAACATCACTACCTTCTCTCCTTAAAAGACTTTCTTGTCCAATAAAAAAAAATTAGGATCTGATAAAACATGTCAGTTAATTTTTAAAGCTGTATTTTTGTTATACTGCTATAGTTTTTTAATTCACCAATTCAGTTAAAGAAGTTTATGAGGCAAACTTTTCTCTTTTTTGTATTGTGTAATGGTACCAAGAACTACAAGGTAGTCAACGACAAGACGGTTTTCTTATATTTATTTGAGACATTATATACCAAAGTATGTATTCTTTCATTTTTTGTAAGTATCAAATCCAACATACTGAAAATTCCAAGGAAAAACTAAACGAAAAAAACATGCATAATTTCACTTCTTCTCTTAGTTATCGAAAAAACCCTAGCCAATGGTCTATCGGACGGTCTCTTTGCCTGCATAATATATATAGGTTAAGGTCTCTATATACACTATTCTTCGCAAATAAAGTATAATTTTACTTCTTCTAATTCTTTTAAGTTACTGGGATAGATTAATAATTTGTATATATTTAATAATTTTCTTAATATATAGTTTGGATCAAAGCTCGGTTCTGCCGAAATCACAATGTATATGCTAGCTCCGCCCTTGACCCCAAACTCTACTTGTAAAATTATACTAGATATGTTGTTGTCGTCGTCTTCTTTATTGAAAAATACGTACCTTATTGCTGGCTCCTAGTAATTTAGAGGAATCAAAAGATCCATTACTATGAAACAAAAAAACCACAAATATAACAAGGATGAAAACAGCTCAAAAGATTGTTTTCGCGATGTTTCTCATGGTGATTTGAAGATACCAATAATGTTGTTTCTTGAAATCAACTAAATCTAACTTTGAATTGATTAAGAACCCAACTTTTGTTCTCCCTATAAATATATGTAAATTCATTCTAATTTTCATATCTCATTTTTTTGCTATTTGATATTATAACATATAAGAGATTTTTGAATATGGCTGAATCTCATGTTTGCTTCTCTACGCTTCTGGTTATACTTTTTAGCCTACTCCTCATTGCGTCAAACGGTGAGTTTTTCGCTCCAAATTCTTTATAACAGTCATTTTTCATAACAATATTTTATAATAATGGTCATATTTTCTTTAGAGTTAATTTTTTATTATGTTATAATATATGTTCTTTATAATAAAACTTTATTATAATAATTAAAAAAAATTCGATTCAACGAACTGTTATAGAGAAGTTTGACTGCATTAAAAAAACATAAATTTAATACTATTTATGTCTACAAATGTTAAAGTTATGTAGTGCAATATGGATTTCGAGAGTCAAACAAATATGTTTGCTTGTGATTTTTTTTAAGCCTTTGAGATATTCTAAATTATTAATTATTATGATTTATAATATTTTTTTTAATGTATTTTCCATATATGTGAATTTCATTCTAATTTTTCTCTATCCTTTTATGGATTGCAGATGTTAATGCTTTGGAGGATGGAATTTGCAAGAAATTTAGTTCTACATTTAGTGGGCAATGCTACGTGTCAGCTCATTGTGAATCCACATGCGTTAAGGAGGGATCGCCATCTGGAGAATGTGAATGGAAAGGAGTTCATTGGGGCTATGTTTGCATGTGCCAATATTTCTGCTGAATGAAATCTTGAAAATACTGCTCAAATCCAAGAAATTTAAAAGCCATGTTGTTATTTATATTACACTTGAATATTGTTCTTGAGTGCAGAATAAGACTTTTATCAGTTAAAAAAAAAAAGCAGGTTAATTAATTGTTCCTGCTGTTACTTGTATTTACTCATGATTAGGAAAAAAAATGGGATGCATCTTTTGTGTATGTACTATGTATTTTTGCAATAAAAGAGTACATTTTTTAAGATATCTATAATATCTTTATTTTTCGCTCAGAGTCTGATCCGAAATAGAAACTCATGAATAAATTCAACTTCTAAAATTTTTAATTAACATTAAATTTATTATATTTTTTGAAGTTACGAGTTCATACCTATTGTATTTGTTGTAATTCTTATATATACTTATGATTCGCTTTTGAAGTACTGATTCAAATGAACTCTCACCACGGTGAATTTTCCTAGTCAAACTCACTTGATTTGGAGTTTATTTGAGTTACGACATATATGGGCTATAATTCTATAGCAAACTTATTTGACCATTCAAAATATGTAATCAAAACATGAAATAATATGTTAAGAAACTAAAACTATGAAAAAATATAAGAAATACTTACAAATTATATTATAGTAATAAATACTCCTTCCGTTTTAATTAATGTGAATATATTTGATTGGTCACTGATTTTAAGAAAAAATGAAGATTTTTGGAATATGTGGCTCTAAACAAGTCAAAAAGAGATCCAGAGTTTTTGTGTGGTTATAAAAGATTCTCATTAAAGGTAGAATTGTAAGTTTAAGCCAAATTGTTTCCAAATTTAAAAAGGAGTCATTTTTTTTGGAACGGACTAAAAACGAAATAGGTTCACATAAACTGAAACGGAGGAATCAGAGTACTATTTTAGGTATAAAATAAGTTTAAAAAGTGTATTCATATAATGACGATTTGGGTTCAGCTTGGATTTTCTTTTTTTAAAAAGTTATAATCGAACCAAAATCATTAATGGTTTTAAGAAAAAGAAAAAATCAAATCAAATCGCTAGTCGATTTTTTTCCTTCAATTTGATTCAATTTATATTTAGTGTGGCTTGTAGATTTTCATTGAATACCCTACTTCTTAGTTATTCCTTATTGCTTCAAATGGTGAGTCAAAATTAAAATGACTCAAAGTTATACACATTTATATAATTTATGAAGAATCGTAGCATTATTTACTGGTTCCATATTAAAGTTATGAATTGTTACCTATTGTTGTATTTGATAGTACAAAATCTTTTTATACTATCAACACACAAATAAAAGTAAAATACATGGGGGAAATGGGGATCACTGTAACGCAAACTGCATTAGGGAGGGAAGTTCGAGGATTTTTACTGGTGGAAATTTAAATTCGCGCTGGCCGGAGTCCCTGATCATGCTCAATTATGTCTATTAAAAGACTAAGCGGGCGTTACAAATATAATCCAGATATTTTGCCCTGAGTCGAATCTCACAGGAAATTAACGTATCAAATGTCGTCTTTAGATTACTAGATTCTCAATAGTCAACTTTCTCAAACGTTGTGTCTATCACTTTGTGTTGTTTCTACTACTACAGCTGAAAAAAAATAATAAACTTAAGATTAACTAACAATAAGATGTAAACAATTGGATTAAAGGTCTAAGGTTATGATTTCCCCCGTTGGTGAACTTTCGTCTTGTTGTGACGATCCAAAGGGTCATCACCTATGTTATTACCCATCCCATACTTCCGAGGCCTTGAAAACCTCATTTGTATTGGCCTCGATTTGCGTGCGCAGTTCGGGCGCGTAGCCGGACAACTTAAATATGAGATTCTGTGAAAAATGCTAAGATTTGATATTAAAATAAATAAATTTGACTTCGGTCAATATTTTGGGTAAACGGACCCGGACCCGTGATTTGACGGTCCCGGAGGGCCTGTAGGAAAATATGGAATTTGGGCGTATGCCCAGAATCGAATTCCGAGGTCCCAAGCACGAGAAATGGATTTTTGAAGAAAATTATTTTCTACAAATAATAAAGGTCTTTGAAAATGAATAATTATGTGAAAACCGTGTTACCGGGCCCGTATTATGGTTCCGGAGCCCGGAACAGGTTTATTATATGTTATGTGAATTATTTGTGAAATTTGGTGTAAAACGGACTTGAACGACGTAATTCGGATGAAAATTGGAAAAGTTAAGCTTTATGAAGTTCTTAAGAAAATTTATGAGTTTTAAGGTTTAATTCCTTGTTTTTGATGTTATATTGGCGATTTGATCGCACGGTTAAGTTCGTAGGATGTTGTTGAGTTAGTGCACGTGATTTGTGAGGAGCCTCGAGGGCTCGGGAGTGTTTCGGAGGTAACTCAAAGTGATTTTGAACTTAGGAAAATTGGTGGTTTTGCTTCAGCTGTTGCAGGTTCATTTGTTCTTCGCGATCGCGAAGCCTCTTACGCGTTCGCGAAGCTTTCAGTTTTCCTTCATCGCGTTCGCGTCCATTCCCTTGCGATCGCGTAGGGTTATTTGACCTTGAGGGCTTAGCCCTCTTTTCCTCTTCGCGTTCGCGTACAGTTGACCGTGATCCCATAGCCTTACCTGTCTCCTTCATCGCGTTCGCGTGATGTCCCACGCGTTCACGTAAGTCAACTTCTGGACCCCAGTTTTCTTTACTCTTCGCGATCGCGTCCTCCCTTCCGCGATCGCGATGGTCTGACCAGTCTAACCTTCACAAACGCGACTCCCCTTCCGCGATCGCGAAGGGCAATTTTGCCCAGTGGTATATAAATATTTCCAGAACCAGTAGCTACGGGATTCACTTAGAAAATAACGAACTTCTTCTTCTCCAAGGCCCTTAGGCGTCCATTGAAGCCTTCCTTCACCAAAACTTCTTGGGTTAGTAAATTTTAACTCGTTTCCTTCATTTTTCATCCATATTTAATATTCCTAAGCCTAAAACATGCAAATTTGAGTAGAAAATCTGAAAATTTCATAGAGTTAAGCTCTTTTGAATTTTCTTGATTTAGACCTCGTTTTGGGGTCGAATTTGAAAATAAATTATATATTTGAACTCGTGGGTTATGTGTGATCGGGTTTTGGTACGTGCCTCGTGTTTGGACCAAGTGGGCCCGGGATCGATTTTGAAAATTTGGGAAGAATGCTAAGAATTGAGTATTTAGCCTAAAGGATTGTGTTATGGAGTCTCTATTAATATTATTCAATTAATTATGCCTAGATATCGTTGTTTCGGAGTCGAATTCTAAAGGAAAGACGATGTTAGAGGGTTGATTGCTATACTTTGGACCCGGGTAAGTGTTCGGTCTAACTTTATCTTGAGGGAATAGGAGTTGAGTATAATTTGCTAGTTGCCAATTGTTAAATATGATGTATAGGTATGGTCACGAGTATCTATACATTGGTGTCTAGCATGACCGTGAGTCCTTATACTGTGAACATTCTGATTTCGTGATAATTTTCATGCTTAATTGATGATTTCTATAAATTGTGACGAACTATGAAGAAATATGAGATAGTATGTCTATGAAGCATTGGCTCAGATTGTGAATTGAATAATAAAGAAATATGAGATAGTATGTGTATGGAGCATTGGCTCAAATTGTGAATTGAATAATGAAGAAATATGAGNTTTAAGTGTGCAATTGATGTTCCCTTGCCGGGATTTAAATGTTTAATTGATGTTACCCTTGCCGGGATTTAATTGTTTAATTATTGTTCCCTTGCCGGGATTCCTATATCTATTCTGTTTACTTCCTTGCCCTTGTTTGTGATTGCTGTTTGGGTGAGGAAGAGTGTTAATGCACGAAGGGTAATGTCATGAACTTGTCTTTGTGAGAATGAGTGTTAAAGCACGAAGGGTGATGCCGTGCACTTGTCTTGGTGAGAATGAGTGTTAAAGCACGAAGGTTGATGCCGTGCGCTTTTCTTGGTGAGAATGAGAGTAAAGCACGAAGGGTGATGCCGTGCATTGTTTGATGTTGTCTGCCTTGCTGGTATGTTGAGATTTCTGTTATTGTTCTCTTGCCGGGATTTCTATTTCTATTCTGTTTACTTCCTTGCCCTTGTTTGTGATTGTTGTTTGGGTGAGAAAGAGTGTTAAAACACGAAGGGTGATGCCGTGCATTGTTTGATATTGTGAGGAAAGAGTGTAAAGCACGAAGGGTGATGCCGTGCCATACGATGTGCCATTCCGTTAACGATATCTATTGATTACATTATACATTGCATAGTGAGGAAAGAGAGTAAAAGCACGAAGGATGATACCGTGCCATGATTTACATTGATTACATTACACATTATACAGTTAGGAAAGAGAGTAAAAGCACGAAGGGTGATGCCGTGCCATGATTCACATTGATTACATTATACATTGCATGGTGAGGACGAGAGTGAAAGCACGAAGGGTGATGCCGTACAAGTTTGTGATTTCTTGTCCTTATTGATATGCTAGCTTGTTGTTTCTTTTCATTATTGAGATTAACTTATATGAAACTGTTATCTCCCCACAGCAGGTCCCCCTTCCTTTATTCATTGTTTCCTCCCTATGTTTTTTTATCCGTAGTGTATATGTATATCTATTTATTTGAACTGCACAGGTTTATTTGGTAGTCTGGTTCTAGCCTCGTCACTACTTCGTCGAGGTTAGGCTAGGCACTTACTCAGTACATGGGGTTAGTTGTATTGATGCTACACCTGCACTTCTTTATGTTGTGCAGATTACGCAGCCGGACCCGGAGGACATCATTAGTGGGAGTGTCTTCCAGCTGATCATAGAGGCTTCTAGGTATACCTGCTGGCGTTCGCACGCCTTGGTGTCTCTTCCATCCCTTTGTCTTCGATTCTGTCTTGTTTTTCCTTTAGTTTCAAAGGCAGACATGTATTCCTTTCACACTTGTATTTAGAACTCTTAGACAGTTCGTGAGTTTGTGACTCCAGGTTTTGGAAAATTTTGCGTCGATATATTCTGATTGTCTTTGCTTAGCTTAAAGTTGTACTTATTCCGCTGATTTAATTTCGAAGTGTTTTTAGCTTATTCTGAAAAGTTGAGATTTTTATGCTAGTTTAGCTATATACGTTGGCTTGTCTAGCGGGTTCAACGTTAGACGCCATCACGGCCCGATGGTGGGCTTTCGGGGCGTGACAAGTTGGTATCAGAGCCCTAGGTTACTTAGGTCTCACAACTCACGCACAACTTGGTAGAGTCTGAGGGATGGGTATGGAGACATCTGTACTTATCCCCCAGAGGCTGCAAAGTTAGGATGGCTTCATATTTCTTTTCATCTCTGTCGTGCGCTATGAATTCCGAGTACTGATTGAGTTTCTATCCTATTCTCTCGCAGATGGCGAGGACGCGTGCTTCCCTTGATTCCGCCCAGCAGCCTGACACTCCTGCTACAGCTCCTACTCGAGGTCGAGGTCGAGGACGAGGCCGAGGCTGGGGCCGGGCTCAGCCTGGAGCAGCAGCCCTAGTGGAGGACCCTTAGGTCGAGTCTGGCGAGGAGGTCCCAGTTCCGGCAGTCCCAGTTGGACCAGCTCAGGTCCCAGAGGGGTTCATAGCTACCCCAGTGCTTCAGGACGCCCTTGTCCGTCTAGTCGGACTCATGGAGAGTGTAGCACATGTGGGTCTTCTTCCTACTGCACCAGCCGTCTCTCAAGCTGGGGGAGGGGCCCAGACTCCTGCTGCCCGCGTGCTAGAGCAGCTAGCTCCGCAGTTTCAGACTCCGGCACATTAGCCAGCCGGAGTAGCTCAACCGGGTATTGCAACACCGGTAGTAGAGGGAGCAGTTATGTCAGCAGATGCTTTATGGAGACTGGACAGGTTCACTAAGTTATTCACTGCTGCCTTTACTAGTTCACCATCAGAGGACCCCCAAGATTATTTGGACAACTTCCATGAGGTTCTTCGGAATATGGGCATAGTGGAGTCCAAAGGGGTTGACTTCGCTACTTTTCGATTATCGGGCGCAACCAAGAGTTGGTGGAGAGACTATTGCTTAGCCAGACCAGCTGGATCTACACCTTTGACTTGGACTCAGTTCTCAGAGGTATTTCTGGGGAAGTTCCTTCCCATTACTTAGAGAGAGGACCTTCGGAGGCAGTTTGAGCGTCTCTAGCAGGGATCTATGTCAGTCACTCAGTATGAGACCAGGTTCATCACACTAGCCCGACATGCTCTTATGATATTTCCCACTGATAGGGAGAGGGTTCGGAGATTTATCGAGGGATTGGCCCGGCCTATCAGACTTCAGATGGCTAGAGAGTCCGGTACAGATATATCGTTCCAGGATGCGGCCAATGTGGCTAGGAGGATTGAGATGATTCTATCTCAGGGTGGTGGTCAGGGCGCTGACAAGAGGCCCCGTCATTTTGGTCGTTTTAGTGGATCCTCATCTGGGGGAAGGGATTCTTTAGGCAGAGGTCATCCTCCCAGATCTTTTCAGTCACTCTCCAGGTTTCCCATGGTACTTCAGGTGGTCGTGGTACTCAGACGCACTATTCTGATCAACAGCCTTACAATGCACCACCGTTTTCAGAGTTTTCAGGGTGGTCATTCAGGTCGACAGGGTCAGATTCAGTTCCCTCAGAAGCCGAGGTCTTGTTACACTTGTGGTGATCCGGGTCACCTTGCCAGGTTTTTCCCTCGAGCACGAGGTAGTTCTCAGCATCAGGGTTCTCGTGCCATGATACAGGCACCAGGTGTTCCACAGCATGCCCAACCAGCTGGAGGTGGGGGTAGAGATGCTAGAGGTGGAGGTAGAGGTCATAGAGGTGGAGCTCAGGCCGCCAGAGGTGGAGGCCAGCCAGCAGTCGGCCGTCCCAGAGAGGTGGTTTAGGGTGGTGGGGCCTAGCCCCGATGTTATGCTCTTCCAGCCAGGCCAGAGGCTGAGTCTTCAGATGCAGTTATTACAGGTACTATTCGGGTTTGTGATAGAGATGCTTCAGTGCTGTTTGACCCAGGGTCTACGTATTCGTATGTGTCCTCTTATTTTGCACCATACCTGGTCATGCCTAGTGATCCACTGAGTATTCCTATTTATGTATCTACACTAGTGGGTGATTCTATCGTGGTCGATCATGTCCATCGTTCTTGTGTTGTGGTGATTGGGGGTCTTGAGACTCGTGTTGATTTGTTGCTTTTAGGTATGGTCAACTTTGATGTTATACTGTGGATGGACTGGTTATCCCCATATCATGCCATCTTGGATTGTCATGCCAAGACAGTGACCTTAGCCTTGCCAGATTTGCCCCGTTTGGAGTGAAAAGGAACTCCTGGTCATTCTACCCGCAGTGTTATTTCGTACGTGAAGGCTCGGCGCATGGTCGAGAAGGGATGTTTGGCTTATTTGGCTTATGTGTGCGATTCCAGTGTTGAGGTTCCCTCTATTGATTTGGTTCCCGTGGCTCGTGAGTTTCCTGAAGTTTTCCCTTCACACCTGCCGGGGATGCCACCCGACAGGGACATTGATTTCTGCATTGATCTGGCTCCGGGCACCCAGCCCATTTCTATTCCTCCATATCGCATGGCCCCACCAGAGTTGAAAGAGTTCAAGGAACAGTTACAGGATTTGCTTGGGAAGGGTTTCATTAGGCCCAACGTTTCTCCTTGGGGTGCTCCAGTATTGTTTGTGAAGAAAAAGGATGGTTCGATGAGGATGTGCATTGATTACCGACAATTGAACAAGGTTACAATCAAGAATAAGTATCCGCTGCCGAGAATTGATGATTTGTTCGATTAGCTTCAGGGTGCCAGGGTGTTTTCGAAGATAGACTTGAGATCTGGCTACCATCAGTTGAGGATTAGGGCATCCGATGTCTCTAAGACAGCTTTCCGCACTCGGTACGGGCATTACGATTTCTTAGTCATGTCGTTTGGGTTGATTAATGCCCCAGCAACTTTTATGGACTTGATGAACCGAGTATTCAGGCCTTATTTGGACTCTTTCATGATAGTCTTCATTGATGATATATTGATATACTCCCGCAGTCAGGAGGAGCACGAGCAGCTCAGAGTGGTTCTTCAGACTCTGAAGGATAGTCAACTTTATGCAAAATTTTCAAAGTGTGAGTTCTAGTTGAGTTCAGTTGCTTTCCTGGGTCATGTCGTGTCAGCAGAGGGTATTCAGGTTGACTCGAAGAAGATTGAGGCAGTCAAGAACTGGCCTAGACCAGCATCAACTACAGAGATTCGGAGTTTCTTGGGATTGGCAGGCTATTATCGTCGGTTCATGGAGGGGTTCTCATCTATTGCAGCCCCGATGACCAGGTTGACCCAGAAGGGTGCCCAGTTCAGATGGTCGGACGAGTGTGAGCTGAGCTTTCAGAGGCTCAAGACAGCTCTGACTACGGCACCGGTATTGGTTTTGCCCAAAGGTTCAGGGCCTTATACAGTCTATTGCGATGCTTCCCGTATTGGGCTTGGTGCGGTATTGATGCAGGATGGCAAAGTCATTGCTTATGCTTCGAGGCAGTTGAAAATTCATGAGAAGAGCTACCCAGTGCATGATTTAGAGTTGTCAGCCATTGTCCACGCACTGAAGATTTTGAGGCACCACCTGTATGGCTTGGCGTGTGAGGTGTTCACTGATCATAAGAGTCTCCAGTACTTTTTCAAGCAAAAAGAGTTGAATTTGAGGTAGAGAATATGTTTGGAGTTGTTGAAGGATTATGATATTACAATCTTATATCTCACGGGGAAGGCCAATATGGTGGCCGATGCTTTGAGTAGGAAGTCAGCTAGTATGGGCAGTCTTGCTTTTATTCCGGTCAGTCAGAGGCCGCTTGCTTTGGATGTTCAGGCTTTGGCCAATCGATTTGTGAGGTTGGATATTTCTGAGCCTAGTCGAGTGTTGGCTTGTACGGTCGCTCGTTCTTCATTATTGGAGCGTATCCGTGATCGGCAATTTGATGATCCCCATTTGTGTGTCCTTAGAGACACGGTGCAGCGCGGAGGTGCCAAGAAGGTGACCTTAGATGATGATGGTGTTTTGATATTGCAGGGGCAAGTTTGTGTACCCAATGTTGATGGGATTCGAGAGTTGATTTTAAAGGAGGCCCATAGTTCCCGGTACTCTATTCATCCGGGCGCCGCAAAGATGTATCAGGATTTGCGGCAACATTATTGGTAGCGTAGAATGAAGAAGGATATTGTGGCATATGTGGCGCGGTGTTTGAATTGTCAACAGGTTAAGTATGAGCATCAGAGGCCTGGTGGTTTATTTCAGAGGATTGAGCTTCCCGAGTGGAAGTGGGAGAGGATCACTATGGACTTCGTTACTGGACTCTCGTTGACCCGAAAGAAGTTCGATGCAGTTTGGGTCATTGTTGATAGGCTGACCAAGTCAGCGCATTTCATTCCTGTGGCAGTCTCCTATTCATCCGAGAGGTTAGCTGAGATCTATATCCGGGAGATTGTTCGCCTTCATGGTATGCCGGTATCAATCATTTCGGACCGGGGCGCGCAGTTTACCTCGCGTTTCTGGGGAGCAGTTCAGCGAGAGTTAGGCACCCAGGTGGAGTTGAGCACAACATTTCATCCTCAGACGGATGGGCAGTCCGAGCGGAATATTCAGATATTGGAGGATATGCTCCGAGCTTGTGTTATTAACTTTGGAGGATCATGTGATCAGTTCTTTACTTTAGCAGAGTTTGCCTACAACAACAGCTACCAGTCGAGTATCCAGATGGCTCCTTATGAGGCTTTATATGGTAAGCGGTGTTGATCTCCTGTTGGATGGTTTGAACCGGGAGAGGCTCGGTTGTTGGGTACAAATTTGGTTCAGGAGGCCTTGGACAAGGTCAGGATCATTCAGGATAGGCCTTGTACGGCTCAGTCCAGGCAAAAGAGTTATGCAGATCGTAAGGTTTGGGATGTGGCTTTCACGGTGGGTGAGCGGGTATTGTTCCGAGTGTCGCCTATGAAGGGCGTGATGAGACTTGGGAAGAAGGGCAAGCTTAGCCCTAGATTCATTGGTCCATTTAGATGTGGCTTATAGACTTGCATTGCCACCGAGCTTATCAGCCGTACATCCAGTATTTAATGTGTCCATGCTTCGGAGGTATCACGGTGATCCAGCCCACGTGTTAGACTTCAGCATAGTCTAGTTGGATAAGGGCTTATCTTATGAGGAGGAGCCAATAGCTATTTTAGACCGGCAGATTCGTTAGTTGAGATCCAAGAGTTTCCCTTCTGTTCGTGTTCAGTGGAGGGGTCAGCCTCCTGAGGCATCAACCTGGGAGTCCGAGTCCAATATGAAGAGCCGTTACCCTCATTTATTTCCCGACTCAGGTACTTCCTTCTTCTGCCGTTCGAGGACAAACAATTGTTTTAGAGGTGGAGAATGTGATGACCTAAAGGGTCATCACCTATGTTATTACCCATCCCGTACTTTTGAGGCCTTAAAAACCTCATTTATATTGGCCTCAATTTGCGTGCGAAGTCCGGGCGCGTAGCCGAACAGCTTAAATATGAGATTCTGTGAAAAATGCTAAGATTTGATATTAAAATGAATAAATTTGACTTCGGTCAACATTTTGGGTAAACGGACCTGGACCCATAAGTTGACGGTCCCGGAGGGTCCGTAGGAAAATATGGGACTTGGGCGTATGCCCGAAATCGAATTCCGAGGTCCCAAGCCCGAGAAATGGATTTTGAAGAAAATTGTTTTCTAAAAATAATAAAGGTCTTTGAAAATGAATAATTATGTGAAAATCGTGTTACCGGGCCCGTATTATGGTTCCGGAGACCGGAACAGGTTTATTATATGATATGTGAATTATCTGTGAAATTTTGTGTAAAACTGACTTGAACGACGTGATTCGAATGAAAATGGGAAAAGTTAAGCTTTATGAAGTTCTTAAGAAAATTTATGAGTTTTAAGGTTTAATTCCTTATTTTTGATGTTATATTGGCGATTTGATTGCACGGTTAAGTTCGTAGGATGTTGTTGAGTCAGTGCACATGATTTGTTAGGAGCCCGAGGGATCGGGAGTGTTTCAGAGGTGTCTCGGAGTGATTTTGAACTTAGGAAAATTGCTGGTTTTGCTTCAGCTGTTGCAGGTTCATTTGTTTTTCACGATCGCGTAGGATTATTTGACCCTGAGGGCTTAGCCCTCTTTTCCTCTCCGCGTTCGCGTACAGTTGACCGCGATTGCGTAGCCTTACCTGTCTCCTTCATCGCGTTCGCGTGATGTCCCACGCATTCGCGTAAGTCAACTTCTGGACCTCAGTTTTCTTTACTCTTCGCGATCGCGTCCTCGCTTCCGCGATCGCGATGGTCTGACCAGTCTACCCTTCGCGAACGCAACTCCCCTTCCGCGATCGCGAAGGGCATATTTGCCCAGTGGTATATAAATATTTCCAGAACCAGTAGCTACGGGATTCACTGAGAAAATAACGAACATCTTCTTCTCCAAGGCCCTTAGACATCCATTAAAGCCTTCCTTCACCAAAAATTCTTGGGTTAGTAAATTTTAACTCGTTTCCTTCATTTTTATCCATATTTAATGAGTTCCTAAGCCTAAAACATGCAAATTTGAGTAAAAAATATGGAAATTTCATAGAGCGAAGCCCTTTTGAATTTTCTTGATTAAGACCTCGTTTTGGGGTCGAATTTGAAAACAAATTATATTTGAACTCGTAGGATTATGGGTGATCGGGTTTTGGTTCGAGCCTCATGTTTGGACCAAGCGAGCCCGGAGTCGAATTTTGGAAATTTGGGAAGAATGCTAAGAATTGAGTATTTAGCCTAAAAGATTGTGTTATGGAGTCTCTATTAATATTATTGAATTAATTATGGCTAGATATCGTTGTTTCGGAGTCGAATTCTAAAGGAAAGACGGTGTTAGAGGGTTGATTGCTATACTTTGGACCTGAGGTAAGTATTCGGTCTAACCTTAGCTTGAGGGAATAGGAGTTGAGTATAATTTGCTACTTGCTAATTGTCAAATACGATGTATAGGCATGGTAACAAGTATCTATACATTGGTGTCTAGCATGACCGCGAGTCCTTATATTGTGAACATTCTGATTTCGTGATAATTTCCATGCTTAATTGATGATTTCTATAAATTGTGACGAACTATGAAGAAATATGAGATAGTATGTCTGTGAAGCATTGGCTCAGATTGTGAATCGAATAATGAAGAAATATGAGATAGTATGTCTATGGAGCATTGGCTCAAATTGTGAATTGAATAATGAAGAAATATGATATAGTATGTCTATGAAGCATTGGCTCAGATTGTGAATTGAATAATGAAGAAATATGAGATAGTATGTCTATGGAGCATTGGCTCAAATTGTGAATTGAATAATGAAGAAATATGAGATATTATGTCTTTGGAGCATTGGCTCAATTTGTGAATTGAATAATGAGGAAATATAAGATATTACATCCTTTGGAGCGTTGGCTCAGTTGTATCACGAACGATGAAGGTTTATGACACAATTGTATTCTTGGAGCATTGGCTCAAGTAATAGAATAAATCATGGAAATGAAAGTGAAAGAAAGAGAAAGAGTTATTGAAATATACCCTTGCCGGGATTTAAGTGTGCAGTTGATGTTCCCTTGCCGGGATTTAAATGTTTAATTGATGTTACCCTTGTCGGGATTTAATTGTTTAATTATTGTTCCCTTGCCGAGATTCCTATATCTATTCTGTTTACTTCCTTTCCCTTGTTTGTGATTGCTGTTTGGGTGAGCAAGAGTGTTAAAGCACGAAGGGTGATGTCGTGCACTTGTCTTGGTGAGAATGAGTGTTAAAGCACGAAGGGTAATGTCGTGCACTTGTTTTGGTGAGAATGAGTGCTAAAGCACGAAGGGTGATGCCGTGCGCTTGTCTTGGTGAGAATGAGAGTAAAGCACGAAGGGTGATGCCATGCATTGTTTGATGTTGTCTCCCTTGCTGGTATGTTGAGATTTCTGTTCTTGTTCCCTTGCCGGGATTTCTATTTCTATTCTGTTTGCTTCCTTGCCCTTGTTTGTGATTGCTGTTTGGGTGACGAAGAGTGTTAAAGCATGAAGTGTGATGCCGTGCATTGTTTGACATTGTGAGGAAAGAGTGTAAAGGACGAAGGGTGATGTCGTGCCGTACGATGTACCATTCCGTACCGATATCTATTGATTACATTATACATTGCATAGTGAGGAAAGAGAGTAAAAGCACGAAGGGTGATGCCATGCCATGATTTACATTGATAACATTACACATTATACATTGAGGAAAGATAGTAAAAGCACGAAGGTTGATGCCGTTCCATGATTCACATTGATTACATTATACATTGCATGGTGAGGACGAAAGTAAAAGCACGAAGGGTGATGCCGTGCAAGTTTGTGATTTGTTGTCCTTATTGATATGCTAGCTTGTTGTTTCTTTTCATTATTGAGATTAACTTATATGAAACTGTTATCTCCCCACAGTAGGTCCCTCTTCCTTTATTCATTGTTTCCTCCCTATGTTTTCTTATCCGTAGTGTATATGTATATCTATTTATTTGAACTGCACAGGTTTATTTGGTAGTCTGGTTCTAGCCTCGTCACTACTTCGCCGAGGTTAGTCTAGGAACTTACTCAGTACATGGGGTCGGTTGTAGTGATGCTACACCTGCACTTCTTTATGTTGTGCAGATTACGCAGCCGGACCCGGAGGACATCATTAGTGGGAGTGTCGTCCAGCTGATCATAGAGGCTTCAAGGTATACCGCTGGTGTTCGTGGGCCTTGGCATCTCCTCCATCCCTTTGTCTTTGATTCTGTGTTGTTTTTCCTTTAGTTTCAAAGGCAGACATGTATTTCCTTTCAGACTTGTATTGAGCACTTTTAGACAGTTCGTGAGTTTGTGACTCCAGGTTTTGGGAAATTTTGCGTCGATATATTGTGATTGTCTTTACTTAGCTTAAAGTTGTACTTATTCCGCTGATTTAATTTCGAAGTGTTTTTAGCTTATTCTGAAAAGTTGAGATTTTTATGCTAGTTTAGCTATATACGTTGGCATGTCTAGCGGGTTCAACGTTAGACGCCATCACGGCCCGATGGTGGGATTTCGGGGCGTGAAACTTGTATACCCCTGTAGTTTTGATTTAGTTGTATCTATCAATCATGAACACTCCAGTTACCATAAATGTCTCTCAAGTAATTATGATAATTTACTAGATGCACTCTCTCAAGTTGCGCTAGCTAGATTGCATTACAGTTCACTTTAGATTACACCCGAGCTATCGTTATCTCTAATCCAACCTCTAAGCCCTTGGTTATGACTCTCGCCTATACTCCGGGAGTGGTGTTGTTCAAAAAACTACCTAAATATGCACTCTCTCTCAAGTAGATACATAACAAATAGTCACAGCTAATTGAGGGCCCTTCAATCAACTACAACAAGAATGTAGTTGAACAAATAGAGATTAACAACCAACCAAACCTATATTAATATCACTATAAAGTCATTCCCCAACAGGTTCTACCAAAACCTTATATTAGAAAAGTTAGCTACTCATAATAATAATAAAAAATACAAAATAATTCATAAGCAAAGGTAAAAGCACAAAAGAAGGAGATATGGATTGATGCCCAATTGCCTCCTTGCCTCTTGCCCTTGCTTTTCTTGTTCTAAACTCTAAACCTTGATTAAAAAATCTTCTCTTGGGCGAATTGAACCTTTTATAGCTTGTGTGGATTGGTCTTGAACTTTCAAAAACACCTCCAGCTTCTATTTTCCGCGTCTGGACTAGCGCGGGTGCGCTAGTCACGCGCTAATGCCCGCGCTAGTTAGGTTATACACTGTCTCTGGAAAGCTTTTGACTAGCGCGGGTGCGCTAAGCTCGTGCTACAGCCCGTGCTAATGCGGTTCTTCACTGCCTCGTTAAACTGAACTAGCCTTCAAATCACCCCGAAATTACCCCATGGCCTGTTATTCTTCAAATTCGCCTGGATCACCGTCATAAATCCTCAATAACTTATTGTACTCTNCTCCTGTGAAACACAAAAATCACCATTAGAGCCAATTTATCATCATTTAACACACTTAAGACCGTGAAGCATCATTAAGTTAGAGTATAAATATACGCTAAACTATGTGAATTTAGCCTATTATCAACACCCCACACTTAAATCATTGCTATTCCTCGAGCAATCCACTACATACTACAAGGTTTCTTTGCATCAAACACTTCCCTAAGGTGTCACACCACAACATTTTACAAGCATTAAACCTAGCAGTGTAACATTTATGCCTCAAGCGGCGACTCTCAAATGCCAAGCCATACTCTTACTTCCTTGAGATATTACACAAGGAGGTCAAGACTTACCTCTTTTTCATAAATCACGTGCCCTCACTTCACATAATTGAGAGTAGTTCCACAAAAGATAATAGTAAGAGCAACAGGAACTTTCAATCGAAAGAATTCACTCACTCTCAAAAAGAACATTCATATGCCACACTGATACGCTGTAGGCTTGCCCGTAGTGTAATACTCTACTAGTTGAGTTTATTCAGTTCTAAGATCCTTTTTTGGTTGAATGTAGGATAAGGGCGGGTAGGATACATTTGGGTATAGTTACTAACCTCCCTAAGCACTTTTAATACAATTTCATTAACATTCATCCCATTTTCATGCTTGGCCAGAACTTTCACCACGTTTTGCTTCATAATTACCCCACTATTCTTTAGGTGCAACTTTGTTTTTCATGCCACTAATTATCAAGGACTACATGTATTTATTGTCCTCTTTCTTTCTTTTGTTTTTCTCTAAGTGGCCTTCACTTTTGCATTTTATTTCTTTCTTTTTTTTTTCTTTCACACTTTTGCACGTGTCATTCTGTTTCCTTGATTTTCCTTACAGATCAAACCACCACCCTACAATTTGACTTTTACATATCAGCTAACAATTCAAGTTCTCATGGGAGGTACAGGGTTCAAACATACAGGCTATTCAAACAATTGATTATGGTTCATAATGTGGTTATCAAATAAACAAGCTTATAAGCTCAAAGGGGTTGACTATGGTTAATTACATTCAGGTGGGTACATATTTGTGTCTGTCTTAACAAAGAAATGCCTATATCCCTTCTAAGACTAAACAAACTTCTATTTCGATTTGTACACATACGGGGCAAGTTCTAGGTACCAAATGCAGACATAGAATAAGATGCAAAATACCTCACACACACATGACACATAATTCAATCCAAACTGGTTCATCAAAACAATGAGCATTCAAGTTAGTTACAACATGCACCATTAAGGCATTATACAAAAGTCAACAAGTGAGCCTAAGCATTACACTCTAGGATTCACGGTGTTTGGGTGTAACACACTAAGGGTAGCATTTTATCATTCAGCACTTTGCCCAAAGGATTCCTAACAACTAAAAATAAAAGAAGAAGCTAGCTATACCCGGTTCAAGTTAAGCCCTTGGAAAAGAATCGCGGTCAAAAGAAAAATCAAGGGGGAGTTACTACACTACCTAAAAAATAAAAAAATCTTTTTGGTGTTTTCTTTGGACTAACCTCCCTTAAGAAAACTGCCTAAGAAATCCGTCATCAGGAAGAGTCCACTAAATTTTCTGATTTTTTTTATTATTATTATTATTTATTTTTTTCTGATCGACTTGGACCCTCAAGAACCCTGCCGAAGGGATCCGTCGTCGGGCCAAGACGACTTGATTAACTATAACTAAAAAACAACTAAAACAAACTATAAAAAGAAAACATAAAACAAAACTACAATTCTACCAAGTTAAACACAAACTAAAGCAAACAATTCATAACTGTACAACATACAACAAAATAGGGAATCCATCCCCCACCACACACTTAAAATGAGGACATGTCCTCATGGCCAATTAAAAATAGAGTAAGGAAAGGGGACTTCCCTGACAGCTCAATCTTGGTCGGAAACGGTGCCTGAGTCCACGTTGCACGCACGACCCAGGGTGCAGAGCCAACCCATGATCCTCTTCTCAGATTTCTTCTGCTTGGTGGCCATCTCATCAACACGAGTTCCCAGGTCAGTCTCGAGGTCCTCATCCCAGCCACATCTTGCTCTAGGCGGTCTAACCACTGTCCCCGACTGGCCCCAGACGGGCCTCCAACATCTGCAGCCTGCTCCTGAGCGGGCTGCTCCTCCTCCACGTGCTCAGTATCATCCTCACCATGCTGTGGCTCTTCCTCTGCCTCATCATCCTCAGAGTCCTGCCCTATCAAATCCTCCGCCGCCATACCACATCCTTGCCCGTAGTGACTCTATCAACTGTTAAGGGGTGCACCACAGGCACCCGACCATCTATAGAAAAGTCATCGAACACACCAGCCTGCCTGCACAAACGAGTGACGAGCGAAGGGTAGAAGAATCCATATTGTTAGACCTTCATGCGTGTAAACATCTCGTCATGAATCACCTTGGCCACATCAAATGGTGCATTATTCATTAAGCACCAAATCATACACCCTAGAGGGATGTTCATCTCTAAAAGGTTCTTGGAAGGCAGGAGGAGGCTGTTGATCAAGTACAACCAGCATTTGGCCTCAAATTTGAGGGTCGAGGAGTGGAATTTGTTTCCATATTTATACCACTTCAATGTGGCTCCCGATTGACAGAAGGTCAGGGTGAATGTATCCCAGGGATTATTTTTTCCACGATATGTCTGGTAGCCATCCCAATAGCCCTCCGCTGGTAGAGGTAGCCTGTACACTGACCGGATATTCTCTATGGAGGCATTGACTGGCCTTTTCCACACTGTTACCACATAGTTCTTATGTTTTGGAGCATTGGCATAAAACTCCCGAACAAGCATGGAATTTGCCTCATCAGGCTCTTCCAAGAACATATCCAGGCGTCGCGGTATTAGCTCTTCAGGAATATTAGGACAATTTATCCTGAGTGCGTTGATATCCATGGCTTGCTCAGGGATGACCATTTTATCCTCTTTGCATTGAACCGGTCTTGGGCCGTTGCAGAGACGATCTTTTGGCTATTGAAAGGCCTGGGGTCAATTATTTTACGAGGTCGTCCCCCGGTGGAAGCTCTTGCCGGGCGGCTGGAGGAGCCTCCGGTGGCTTGGCGCTTTCGTGGAGGCATGGTACCTGCAATTAGCCCAATGTTAGCTCAATACAACCGGGTGACTCAACCTTGGTTACTCAGACTTCAGCACAAAATTGGTCACAATACTTCCTCAAATGAGGCATTTTTACAAACATGTGGTGGTCCATGAACAAGTTTAACCCCAAGCATTCAATATAGGACAAGAAGCACCACCACAATACTGAAACATACGCACACCACCCCCACAAACCATATGTTACTACTTCTCAGCACAAGACAACTACTACCATGTATGATTACCCACTAAGAAAACTATAATGTTGTACACAAAGTAGAAAAAGCTACAAAAAGAAATAAAAAGAAAATTAATGGGGGAAATACATACCGGTAGAGTTGAAGG
>ML358410.1:0-39357 GCA_005239505.1 Nicotiana paniculata | reverse complement strand
AAAATATGAACAAAACAACTATTAGGGGCTGTTTTACTAAAGAAACATTTTAACCTATGAATTTAGGGATTTAATCGATCAATTGTTCATGCTCGTTTATTGACAGAATTCACCAAAATGTTTGGAAATTAGCAGAGAAAGGAAACTAAACTACACAAAACCTAATGTTAATCTTGGTCATACAAATTACTAAATTTAACAGTTAAATCATACAAAATAGTGGCAAAAATCTAAGCTAAATGCATTTGGAAAAAAACGGAAAACATGAATAGGAAAAAGGAAAAATAAAGGGAAACAGTAAGCATCTAGGGCCTGTTTATGCTGACAAATCAACACACATTGAAAAGAAATGGGGATACCCGTTTGAGGGGTTTGGACGAACTACGGCGACTAACCGGAGTTAAGCCGGACTACGGCGACTTTCAAAAGTGACCCTTACTCACATGAGTCGATGGCTCTTGACAAGAGCCGTCGACTCATGTGAGTTTGAGTCACGGAGCCGCTCGGATTCGCCATTAGCACACATTACGGTTCTGAAAGTTTCTTAGATCTGGAATTAACGGAATTCGAGTGGGTTTTTAGGAAAGCTGATGGTGGGATGGGGTTAAGAGGGAGGAGAGGACCATAGGGTGAAAGTTTGGGGGTTATTGGTGGAGGTCCGGTGGCCGGACGACGGTGGGATTCTAGGGCGGCTAGGTTTTAGGTTTAGAGATATGAGAGAGAGACGGACAGGGGGGGTGTGAGGCTTTGGTGAAATGAGGGGGTGGGGTGTGGTTTGGACATATATATAGTTTAGGGATCGTATACTTCTCAGCCGCTGGATCTGGAAAGATCAATGGCTGAGATTGACACCTATTAAACGGTGTCGTTTGGACTAAGTGGTAAAGGCCGGGTTGAGGGATTTATTGGGTTGGGTAGGTTGAGTGTATAGGGATTGGGCTGGGTAGGTTTAGTGTATAGGGATTGGGCCTGGGTATTTCTTGGCCTAGGTCCGATTTTTGACTTCTTTGAGTAAACTAATTAATCTAATTAAGTTATAATTTAATTTAATCCAAAAAATATAGTAACTAATTTAGACCTTACTTTTCAT
Source organism: Nicotiana paniculata (assembly GCA_005239505.1). Taxonomy (NCBI): domain Eukaryota; kingdom Viridiplantae; phylum Streptophyta; class Magnoliopsida; order Solanales; family Solanaceae; genus Nicotiana; species Nicotiana paniculata. The sequence goes on along the minus strand of ML358410.1, from coordinate 38,267 downwards.
CTATTTACAGATTAATCAAGAATAAAATGACCAATTTTATATTCCTAATTAATCTATAATTTAATGAATAAAAATGATTAGTTTTAGTAATTAGTTATTAAAACTACATTACATTAAATAACCATCACTCGTCTATTATTCAGTTAATTATAACTTTATAATTCTTTGATAATAGTGATGCAATTTTGAACAAATTTAAAAAGATGAATTATGTATATGCCAAAAAATACAAATCTTTCACAATTAATCACTGAAAATCAACAAAATCTATGAAATTAATTTATTTGTCGAATTTTGTAGGGGCATTTGGTAGGTGAAAAATCACATGCTCACAATGTCAAGACCGCGAATCAAAAAATAGTTTACTAATATTTTTCGGAGGCTGAGAGAAGTTGAGCATCAGACTGAAAGCCCAAAATCCTCGCTGACTCCTCACCATGGATTGTTATTGTATGAATTTCTTTTCGTTCCTGTAGATTTTCAACTGGGTCAGAGGAATTATAGGTGAAATTTGTGAAAATCCTAAGTGAAATCGTTTAAATTATCATTCTCGCTAACTGTATATACCACCGAAGAGGGATTTGAGTTTAAGATTGGAGCACATACCTAATGGAGTCACATTTTCTAATTAGGGCTTTTGTGTTGCTATAAGCTGGGTCACAATTTATGATTTGAGCAGTTAGATTCGAGAGATTCGAGTAGAGAGGAAATTGAGTGGGGAAAATTTCTAGAGAGAAACAAGCAAGGAGAAGAAGACCTACACCAATCTGTGCATTTTTTTCATTTAATAATAGGAGTGGAGTTTTTATATACTTCTTATTAGTGTTAGAAGCCACTGAGTCGCTACATAAAGAACTTCAGAGGCGACTCTATAAAAGTCGCTACAAAACTTTGAAGCCAAATTTTTGGTCTTAGCGGAAATGAAAAATTCAGTGTTTAGTTGAACGTATTAGAAGCGACATGAGAAAACTCGCCACTAAATGTTTCCCTTCTGCAACGACCATTATAATCGCCACAAAAAGTCTAGCTTTTGTTGCAACAAATCAAGTCACCACTAAATATTGCCATAATATGTGTGTTTTCTTGTAGTGTATGCTTATTACTCGAAACTTTGGTTAAGAAAGTCATTTATCTTTTTTTCTCCTTTTTGAGGGCCTTTTTCACCTCATTTTCGCATTGTCTTATTTTTATTAGCTCAAAAAGGTCTCTATAACCGTCTCTTTATTGGATATTTTGATCTCTATTTATGTTCTCTTTCAAACTTTTCTTCTCCCCCTGTAAATAATCTGTTAATTATGTCTGTAACTTTCAAATATTGTTTAATGTGTAACTTTACGATACCCTTTATTTTTCTTATATACGCATATTTAAATTCATTAGCTATGACCGTCAGACACACACTCAGAAATTAGTTGAATTATAAACTCAAAGAAATTGTCTTGCATATCAGCTTTGGACTCTTTCCTTCTGTGTTCAACTTCTTTTCGAACATTGTTACTTTTGATACAGGGTTGTGATCCTTTTAGCAAATTAAAAATTGGTGCGTAATAGGTTATATGTGAGTGTAATTTTACCTATTTTGTTTTTAAGGTGATGTATTGATATGTTTTTAGTGGATTCTGATAATTTCTATTTTGTTGTTCACCTCTTCGTAGTTTGTTCTCTAACCGGTATGAAATTTGTTGAATTGAGAAATCAAATTTTTCCCAGTATTAGAGTTTCTGAGATCAATTATTTTTTATTTCAATAAAAGAAATTAGTATATGATAAATTTTAAGTTGTCCAAAGTAGTATGTCAATGAAACTGAAGCTTGGAAATTTCGTCCTCTTGTGAATTCTTTCCTCTTTTTGATGATGTAGTGTGTTAAATTTATTGGAAAAGTGATATTTGGCTATAATTTCATTTTTTGTGCATTATTTACCTTGTATTTTAGGTGCTTTAATGCTAAACTATATTATATTCGTGCTTAATTAAGCTTATTTTATGTGTATGTACGTGAAGATTTATTGAGAACAAAATAGAAATTTTATGTGTATATTATACTCTACATAATTGGCTCGTAATTATTTATTATGATTATTTGATGATGGAGTGATGATTAGTATTTGAAAAGCAAATCAAAGGAAGACAACAAAAGAAACAAAGCAAAAGAAAGAAAGAGGAATTTAAACTTGAAAGCGGAAAGAAGCAGTGAAATACGAAAGAAGAAACGAAAAGAACATAAAGTAATAAATGCGTGGTGAATCAAGCTTGGGCAGCAGTGGGCGACGCGAGCACTTTTGCTCGCTATAGAGCAGGCATAGCGCGATATTTAGCTCGCGTTAGAGCTGGCTTCGCGAGGGACTTTTTGCGCGACAGACCTCGCTCCGCAAGACTTACCGTGAGGAGGGACTCGCTACAGAGAGGTACAGTGTAAAGCGAGGCGGAGCATGCATTTTTCCTCGCGAGGCGAGGTTCATGGCGAGCGGGTTCCGGATTTTTAAAGCTTATTTTATCTCCTATTTGGTATTGGACTTGGTTATTTCGTTTGGATCTTTTCTCTACACATATAAATAGTCATAAAACACCCTTTATAGGGGGGTTTTGCGACCGGAGGGAAGAACATCACGTGGACAACTTTTGGAGGAGAAAATCATAGAGTTCTTCATCCCTTTATCTTTTCTTTGTAATTTGTTTATGCAAAATATTTGGAAAATTGTTACTACGAACATGAGTGGCTAAGCACTCTATGTTCTAGTGTTGTGGTTGACATGATTATTAACGTTTATTAATTACATCTTCGTTAATTGGGATTATCATCTTGTGGTTGTTTCTTTAATTCTAGTTTTCACTTGTGAGTTGTTGTAGCTACCAATTCACCCTACTATCTATGCTATGCTTGGGAAAGCCGTGTTTAGATTAGAGTAGAATTAGAGAGAGCTTGTTTTTGAACCCGTGGCTCGGGAGAAGATTTCGCGGTTAGGATAGGAATATACCTAACAGTCTTGCTTAATTAAATACCGCAATACCATAGGAATATAAGATTGATATATTGTGGGCAGACGGGTAGTATTATGGGAACATGCTATTCATATAAACGATCTGGCTAATTAGCAATCATAGATAATCTGGATTAACAAGTGTGATTAGTAAACTTAATAGGATTGATAAACCAACCACAACCCTGGAATTTTCCTCTCCTCTGAATTAAAACCTCTGCATACACGTTTGCATTCTAGATAAATTAGTTGTTACTTGTTTAATTTTTGCAATAGTAGATTAATAGAATAATATCATTCTTAAATATCTTGGACAATTAATAGATTTTAGTTTGCTGAGGTAATGATCAATCTAAGTCTCTGTGCGTTCGACATCCGACTTTCCAGTCACTTTATTACTTGACGACCACGTATACTTGCGTGTACTTGGGGAACCAACAAGTTTTTGGCGCCGTTGCCGGGGGCTTAGTTATTGATTGTTTAGTTAAGTCAAGCTTTTATTCGTTATTTGTTCCAAGTTTTAATTTTTTGTTTGCTTTATTTGTGATAACGCATGCTCTTCTCTTGAATGCGGAGGAGTAGAAGTGCAAACAATCTCCTTCCTCTTGATCCTGAAATCAAACGAACACTTCATAGAGTGTGGAGGGAAGTTGAAGCTAGAACTAGAATTGAAAGAGAGTTGGACATCGTAGTTCAACCACAGCCAACAAAGATGGCAGGTAATGAAGAGCGTCCGATGATAGAAGTTGCAAAGCCCAATCTGGCTCTTATGACTCGGGCGATTGCGAAGCCTGACATCACGGGTCAGTTTGAACTCAAACAGTACATGGTACAACTGATTGAATCCACATGGCAATATGTGGGTCTATCTCATGAAGACTCGCATAAGCACATTCAAAACTTCCTGGAAATTCGAGACACTTACAATTATCCGAACATTTCCAAGGACTATGTCAGGCTGACACTGTTTCCCTTTTCACTGATGAAGGAAGCTAAGGAATGGTTACAAAAGGAGCCCGCAAACTCAATCCACAATTGGGATGATCTAGCAAGGAAATTTTTAATCAAGTTTTTTTCCCACAAAGAAGAAAAAGTCACTGAGGGTCCAGATTTTGGGGTTTCAACAATGAGATGCTGAGACTCTTCGACAAGCTTGGGAAAGATACAAGAAGCTATTCAGAGACTGCCCACACCATTGCCAGACTATGAGATGTTGGGTCACACTTTCGTTAATGGGTTGGACGAGGCATCAAAGATGAATCTTGACTCAACATGTGGGGGTAGTTGCATGGCAAGACTGTATAGGGAGATCCAGATCCTGCTAAATAATTTTTTTGCTAATGATAATAATTGGTAAGGAGATGGAGAACCACAAAAAGCACTTAAACAAAAGGCAGCAGGTCTAACCGAGCTTGATGACTTCTCAGCAATGAGGGCAGATATAGCGAGATTAACGAATCAGATGGATAAAATGACAATGCATCAAGCACAACAGATGCAACATGTGCAACAGATGTCTACTTGCTGCGAGTTATGTGGTGAAGGTCACACAAGTGACATATGTCCCATGATTCATCCATCTACTACGTGGGAAAACAAGCTAGATGGTCGATGAATCAAAACGCTCAATATGGTAACACATACAATCCGAACTGGAGGAATCATCCTAACTTCTCTTGGGGTGGAAATCAGAATATCAAGCCTCAGGGGAATTACAATAGTCCACCTCAACCCCCACAGCAAGAAGAGAAGAGTTTGACTGACATGATTAGAAAGCTCTTGATAGACAATCAGAAATTGTGCATAGAATTCAGAAATCTAGAGAGTCAGTTTGGGCAAATGAATAACAATCAGAATACTAGACCTGTTGGAGCTCTTCCAAGTGATATAGAGAAAAATCCTCAAGTCAATGCAGTGACGTTGAGAAATGGGAAAGAGTTGGTAGAAATGCCTAAGAAGAAAAATGAGCAATCTGGGCTCGAAGAAGAAAGAGTGCCAAAACCTGTAGAGGTAGATGAGAGAAGCAAACCAGAGCCTGAGAAAAAATCAGAGAGGGTGCCACCCCCTTTTCCTCAAAGATTGAGAAAGAAGAATGATGACCACATGTTTCACAAATTCCTAGATATGCTGAAGCAGATACATTTGAACATCCCTTTGGTGGACATGCTCCATGAGGTCCCAAAATATGCAAAATATATTAAGGACATAGTGGAAAATAAAAGGAGGTAAACTGAGTTTGAGACCGTAGAACTTACTGAGGAGTGAACTTCCAGGATTCAACATAAGCTTCTAAAGCTTAAGTATCCGGGTAGTTTTACCATCCCCTTTAGGACTGGTGAATTTGATATGGGTAGAGCCTTTTGTGATTTGGGTGCAAGTATTAATCTGATATTGTTTTCAGTGTTCAAACAATTGGGCTTAGGAGCTCCGATACCCACCATGGTGATGCTACGGTTATCTGATAGATCGTATGTTTATCCTGAGGGGTTAATTAAAGATGTCTTGTTGCAGATTGGGAAGTTTTTTTTCCTGCAAATTTTATCATCCTAGATTACGTGGCTGATGAATTGGTTCTTATCATCTTGGGGCGACCTCTTTTTGAAACTGGAGATGCAATTATCAAAGTTTGAGAAGGTAAGATGATCCTGAGGGTGGACAATGAATAAGCAGTCTTCAATGTATATCGAGCCATTCAACTGCCTCGTCATTACGAGGACCTAGCCATGATTTCGGTGGTGGAGATAAATGAACTAGTCGTAGAGCCAAGGGAGTTTAAATAAGATGCATTAGAAAAGGCATTGACGTTGTTCAATCACTTGGAACGTGAAGAAGAGGTTGAGCAGATGTTGCACATTCTGGATGCATCATGCGAATATATTAAAGAAAGAACCCAATTTGAGCCTCTAGATAGGCCAATTGTCCCGCTTCCTAAACCCTTAGTTGAGGAGGCCCCAAAATTGGAACTTAAACCCTTACCATCTCATCTTCATTATGAATATTTGGGAAATTCTAACACTTTACATGTGATTGGTTCTTCTCATTTGTCTGAATTGCAGGAAGAATAACTCTTAAGGGTGCCGAGGGAGCACAAACATGCCATTGATTGGACGATGTACGACATAAAATGTTGATCATGCCCAACTATGAAAAGGACTAAGCGGCCGATGCAAATATAACCCGGTTCAAGTTCGGAGTCGAATCCCACAGGGAACTAACCTATTTGCTACAACTTTTAATAATTCTAAAGATACGCTCAGACAATTTCTGGATGCAAGATTTTTAATAGATAATAAGTGGAATTTATTTAGCTAATGAGAAATAACAATAAAATTAGCAATAATCAAGAATAGAGTTAAACTCAAAGATAAAAGGATTTAGGGCTAGTGATTTCCCTAATTGCCGGATTAATTTCTGACACGCATTAGCAATAATCTCGCCGTAATATTCGATGAGAATTATGAGTTCCGGGTTACCGTAATTATCTCTCGATCAATTACGATAATTTGCTAGAAGCATTCTCTCGAACTACTCTAGTTAACAATTTATACAACTCCGTATTAACCCACCAAAGCTTTGTTATCTCTAACCCTGCTCTTAATTTCAAGTAATTAATCTCTTAACTTACCCGAAAGTGGTGTTGTTCAACAACAATCTAACCAAGTGTTCTTTATCAAGTAACACAAGGTAACTGGACACGATTAATCAAGGGCCCTTTCAATTAATCACAATACAATACGTAGTTGAACAATCATAGAATAAACACAACTCAATTATATCAAACAAAGTCAAAACTTCATCCAACAATTGGTTCCATCAACCCTATATTATAGGTTTAGCTACTCATACTAATGGAAAACAATTCACTAAAACAATTCATAATCAACAATAGAAGTAAGAGGAAGAAGATGAAAACTCTTAGGAAATTATCCGTCTTCTCTCCCTTGTTATTGCCTCCAAAATCTTCTAAATTCAACTATCCTTGACTTCTGGGTGAGTTAGGTTTCATATAGGTTTAGGTTAGTCGCCTAGGAAATTACATAATTAAACCAGACTTTTTGGCCTTCACTCGCCGTCCGCGACCGCGGATTTGACCGTGGATCTGGCCGCGGATCGCCACTGCTGTTCTGCCTCCAATGCACGATCCAATTCGCGGTCGCGCACCTGGAGGGGTATTCTAGCTTGCTTTTCTCGCTCCTTTTCGACCAGGCTAACCTTCGATTGGCCTTCCACGCTCCATATTGACTCCAAAACACTCTTTAGCTCCCTCCTAGTTCGGAATAGCTCCTGCAAATCATCAAATTATTAATTAGAGCATTTTGTTATCTTTTAATATTCAAAAAACAATAAAGTGCGGCTAAATTAGAGTGTAAATAGCATATAAATTTCACAAATATAGCCTACTATAAATACCCCACACTTAAACCATTGCTTGTCCCCGAGCAATCAAACTACACTCTATAGAGGCCTAACTTCACTGAGCGACTTCCCTAACTCGTCACACCGAGAACATTCACATAGATTGAGTACATTAGTGTAACATCTACACCTCAACAGTTGACTCCCACATGCCACACAATATTCTTAATCGGCTTACTTACTCTAATTCAAAGGTCCAGACTCACCTCTCCTTCATGAATCAAGAGTCTGCTCACAACAAAAGAAACTCATGGCACAATCAAAATAATTCACACACACTGAGGAGCTTCAAAGGAATAAAATTCACTCACCCTCAGAAATGATATTCTTGTGCCACAGAAAATGCACCATAAGCTTGCCCATAGTATACTACTCTACTAATTGAGCACGTTTATTCTAGGATCAAGTAGGACTTTATTCGGCTGTAATGTAGGCTGCAGGTAGGGTAGGATATATTTTGGATATAATAGTGACTACACCTCCCTAAGAACTTTAATACATATATCTCATAATCAAGCCCACACTTAAGTTAAACCAATATTTCCACCTTCACACCACTTAAATCACCCCACACTTCTTTGAGCACAATCACCTTAAAAGCCACCAAGAAATATTACCAATCAACATAATACACTATTAACATTGTTCTTTTTCTCTTCTTTTTTTCATTTCAAGTGGCTTTTTTCAACAAGATGCACCTTTCTCCTCATTTACCTAGTTCCACTCAAAATCCCCATAAACTACCCCACACTTTATCCTTTATATATTCTAGTTCAAGTGCTTACGAGAGGTAGAGGGTTCAGAAAAATGGTCAATTCAAACAAGGGATAAGGTTTTTAATGTGGTTGCCAAGGAAACACGATTACAGGCTCAACGGGGTTTACAATGATACATAACAAATAGGTGGATGGAATATATATATATATGGTTCAACAAAGAAATTCCCATATCACTTCCTAGACTAAACAAGACTACTATTTCGCTTTGCAGACACACAGGGCAATTTCTAGGCATCAAATGTCATACACAGATTACAAAAAGTCTCATAGACACATGGCACATGACTCACTTCGGTTTGGGTCATCAGACACTTAGCTCAGAGTACTTAAGCCAAATTAAGAATACACAGTTTAAGGCATTCTTACAAGAGTCAACAAATGAGCCTAAGCATCACACTAAGGTACCTGCTATATTCAAGGCATTACGATGTTAAGAGATCCTATTCTAATTCTGCCCATAGCCCATAAGTCCCTAACTAAAAGGTAAAAACTAACTACACCCGGTTCAAGTGAAACCCTTGGAAAAGAACCGTGGTTTAAATAAAACCAAGGGGGAATTGATACACTACTACAAAAGAAAATATTTATTTTTGTTTTTTTCGACTTTATTCCCTCAAGAAACCCGTCGAATGGTGTCCATAATCGGGACAAGTTGAACATGATTTATGCAAATAAACTAACTATTCTATATAAAACCTACAACATCATTCATTACAACATACAACAAAGAATTCCCCACCCACACTTAAAAAGATGGTGTGTCCCCATGTCATACATGATAAAGTAATGAGAAATAAAGGAACTTCCCTGGTAGATCAGTCTTGATTGGAGACAATGCAGGGGTCAAGGTGAAACTCCCTCCCCAACACATGCAACCATCCCATTATTTTCTTCTCGGACTTTGCATTTTGGGTGACTAAGGCATCAACTCTATCCCCCAACTCCGTGATGGAAGTGCACATTCCTGCCATGTCTTGTTCTAGGGCTGTCGTTAACGTGATCCGTCTGCCCTGGGATGGTCCCTCATCTGCGGCAACTTGTTCCTGTGGGTGTGAGGAATACCCAATATCCTCCTGCCCTTCATCGCCCTCCTCTAGCGTATTAGAATCATCACCAAGAGTCGCCTCATGTGCCACTGGATCTCTCCCGATAGTCACTTTATCTGCTCGGAGCTTAGCTTCTTTCTTGACCTTGACATCTACATTTGGGTTCTCAGACACCCTTGCTGCCCGACACAATCTTGTAACCAGAGAGGGAAAAAATCCATACCTCTTCAATGGTTAACAGACGAACATTTCAGACTCGATAACCTTGGCCATATCAAAATCGTGGCCATTCACGAAGCACCAGATCAAAGCAACTCTCGGTCCATTAACCTCAATGGTTTTGTGGGACGGCAGCAAGAGACTGTTGATGATGTGCAACCAGCACTTTCCTTCAAAAGTGAGCGAGGCATAATGCAAGATCTTACCCGGCACCACCCACAGGACCTCTTTATCAGGTACACAGATAGTTCGAAAAAACTTGTTCCATGTGATGGGTTCTCTTTTGTAGGTATCATAGAAATCCTCCCNCCCCCCCCCCCCCCCCCTTGAAAATAGGAAAGCGGTATACTCTCTGGATGGATTATAAGGAGGCATTCACCCCCGTGTTTTGCACAGTGCAAATTCTATCCTCATGTTCGGGGCAATTAGCATAGAATTCTTGGACAAACATCAAGTTACCTTCCTCTAGTTCTTTGAAGAAGTTGTCCAACTTATGCCTGACCATCTCCCGATACATATTAGGGCAGTCATCCTGGAGGGATTCTCTATCAATACCCATTTCTGGTAAAGGTTTCCTGGTAGCCTTCAAACTGAACCAGTCTTGGGCAGCTCTGGAGATGAACCTGGTGTGATCAAATGGAGCTGCAGTGGCTAGTGCCCGTCCCCGAGATGAGCCTCCATGACCACTTGACGAGGCTCCGGTAGCGCGTCTCTTCCTTGAAGGTTGCATGGTACCTACACAACAAACACTACTATCATAGGAGAGCGGAATATGTGACCCAATGGCGGTTACTCAGACTTCACTCGCACAATTGGTCACAATTTATATTCAACACTCATTGAGACAAATCAACAAACAGGTAGTGTGCATATGTCCCCCCCAAGTCACCTAAAGGCCCAATTAGACTACCATTTCTCACAAACTCAACAATGTCTCCCCCCAATTCAACCAAATCAATTAGCCTCACATACCACATATGTATTACAAACGAACACCAAGACAACAGTACCCATGATTCTACTATGCTACACATACACTAGCAAAGGAAAATAATGGACAAACAAAAACAACTCACAAAAAATACTGAAAAGAAAAAAAAAGGAAAAAGAAATTACTAAGAAAGAGGAATAGAATCATGTTAATTACTTGGAGATCATGAGAAGAACCGAGGTTGGAGATTGGTTAAGTGGAGAAGAGAAAGAAGGAGAAGAGGATTTTGCTGAAAGGGAAAATTTGGGGGAGAGGAAGGGTTTGGGGGTTGGTAGTGGTGAAGGAAAGAAGAGAAGTGGGGGAAGTGGGCGGTTAGCTTAGGGAAAAATAAGGGGAAAAAAATAAATTTGACTAAAAATAAAAAGAGAAGTTACCTGGACACGCCCCACATCCGCGGTCACGTCCGCGATCGCGGATGTTGGACATAGTTAACGTCACGTCATGACGATTTACAACAAACCATGGGTTGCCTCCCAGGAAACGCTTGATTTAACGTCACGGCACGACACATACTTCCGTTATCACTTTTCATTCGCGTACTGGGGCTCTTCCAAAGTTCTCACTACTATATCCCCCTTCTCTTCGACCATTCCAAGGTAATGTTTCAATATTTTCCCATTCATCGTGAACTTATTTGTCCCATCATTGGATTCAATCTCTAAAGCTCCACTTGAGAAAACTTGCCCCACTCTGAAGGGTCTTGACCATCGTGACTTCAACTTACCCGAAAACAATCTCAATCTCAAGTTGTATAACAACACCAAATCTCCGGGTTTGAATTTCCAATCTAAAATGTTCTTATCATGTATCATTTTCATCCTTTCTTTATATAATCTATCATTCTCAAATGCATGGAACCTAAATTCCTCGAGCTCATATAACTCAGTGACTCTGCTGGTACCTGCGGTCTCCATATCCAAATTCAACTGCCGCAATGCCCAAAGTGCTTTATGTTTGAGCTCTACCGAACGGTGCCATGCTTTTCCAAACACCAACTTGTACGGTGACATACCAATTGGAGTTTTAAATGTTGTGCGGTACGCCCATAATGCATCATCCAACTTCTTCGCCCAATCAGTCCTTGTTGCATTCACTGTCTTTGTCAAGACACTTTTAATTTCCCTGTTAGACACTTCAACATTGCCCGCTCGTCTGTGGGTGGTACGGTATGGCTACCTTGTGGCAAACTCCACACTTTTCCAATAGACGTGCGAACGATCTATTGCAAAAATGGGTTCCACCATCACTGATTGTAGCTCTCGGGGTGCCAAAACGTGTGAAGATATTTTTCTTTAGGAAACTTGTCAGCCCTTTTGCATCATTGGTTGGGAGAGACACTGCTTCGACCCATTTGGAGACATAGTCAACTGTTACCAATATGTATTTTTTACCATACGAGCTGATGAACAACCTCATAAAGTCGATCCTCCACATGTCAAAAACCTCTACCTCTTGAATTGTTGTCATCGGCATCTCATGACGGCGAGATATGTTGTCTGTCCTTTGGAGCTCATCGCAACTTCAGACCCAAGCATGGGAATCCTTGAACAGAGTTGGACAATACAACCCCGATTCCAACACTTTTGTTGCTGTCCGGATTCCTCCAATGTGTCCACCGTAAGGTGAAGCATGGCAAGAATGCAAAACAGAAGATTGATTTTTCTCGGGGATACACCTCTGGATCATGTTATCTACACATATTTTAAAAACTAGAGGTTCATCCCAACAATAAGATCAAAAATCGCGGAAGAAATTTTTCTTTTGAATTGAAGAGATTTCATAAGGTACAATACCCCTTGCTAAATAGTTAGCAATATCAGCATACCATGGCATCTCCTCTTTTGTCACATCGAGTAACTTTTCATCCAGGAATGTCTTTTTTATATCTTCAACCTCCATCCTCTTTTTAGCTCCTTCCAATCTTGAGAGATGGTCTGCCACTTGATTATCCGTCCCTTTTCTATCATGGATTTCCAGATTGAATTCTTGTAGCAAAAGAACCCAGCGAATCAAGCATGGCTCTAACTCCTTTTTTTTAATCAAGTACCTAATTGCTGCATGGTAATTATAAATAATAACTTTTGAACCAATTAAGTATGACCTGAATTTGTCGAAGGCAAACACTACATCCAACATTTCTTTTTCCGTCACGGTGTAATTGAGCTGTGCACCGCTTGTCGTCCTGCTTGCATAGTAAATTGGGTTCACCATCTTGTCTTTTCGCTGCTCCAAGACTGCTCCTATAGCATAATCACTAGCGTCGCACATGAGCTCGAACAGTTGCTCCTAGTTGGGTGCAACAATGATGGGTGAAATTACCAATCTCTTCTTCAGCTCCTCAAAAGCCAACCTGCAATCATTACAAAACACAAAGGGCTGATCCTTTTCAAGAAGCTTACATAAGGGGTTAGCAATCTTGGAAAATCTTTGATGAATCGCCTGTAGAATCCGGCGTGCCCAAGGAAACTTCTCACTGACTTTACCGAAGTGGGTGGTGGCAACTTCTCAATCACATAAACCTTAGCATGGTCGACTTCAGTTCCCTTACTGGACACCCGATGCCCCAAAACTATTCCTTCTTGTACCATAAAATGGCACTTTTCCCAATTCAGCACCAAATTTGTCTCCACACATCTTTTGAGCACTCTTCTTAAATTGTGAAGACAATATTTGAATGAATCCCCCACCACGAAGGAATCATCCATAAACACCTCCATAATATCCTCAACCATGTCAGTGAAAATAGCTAACATGCACCGCTGGAATGTAGCCGGTGCATTGCAAAGCCCAAAAGGCATTCTCCGAAAGGAAAAGATGCCATACGGACAAGTGAAGGATGTTTTCTCTCTGTCTTCAGGGGCTATTGATATCTGGTTGTACCCCGAATACCCATCCAAGAAACAGAAGTGAGATCCCCCAGCTAACTTGTCCAACATTTGGTCAATGAAAGGCAAGGGGAAATGGTCCTTCCGGGTGGCTTTATTCAATTTTCTATAGTCCATGCAAATTAGCCATCCCGTGACTGTACGAGTCGATATCAACTCTTTATTATCATTTTGTACGACCGTCATTCCTCTTTTTTTTAGCACACATTGAACATGGCTGACCTAGTTGCTGTAAGAGATGGGGAGGATGATACCCACATCTAGCCACTTGATCACATCCTTCTTTACCACTTCCTTCATATTCGGGTTCAGCATTCGTTGATGTTTTATGGAAGGTTTGTGTCCCTCTTCCATAAGAATCTTGTGCATGTAAAAGGTTGGGCTGATACCCTTTATGTCTGCCATGGTCCAACCAATGGTAGTCTTACATTCAACACCTGCAATAGTTGCTCTACCTGCATAACTAGCAAACTAGATGATATAATAACACGCAAAGTAGAATTAGGCCCTAAGAAAGCGTACCTGAGATGGGATGGAAGCGGTTTCATGTCCAACTGTGGTGGCTCCTCTATTGATGGTTTTGCAGGTGGTGTTACTCTCTCTTCTAAGCGTAGGGGCTCGAACTGAGGTTCCCTTTTCTAGAATCCTTGACCTTCGAGATCCATGATCCGCTATGCCAACCCTTCACCATCTATCTCTTCCAAATTCGTCAAGCAGGCTTCTAGCGGATCCCTGGCATTAAGGGTCTCATCCTCCTCTTGCAGTATCACATCTACGGCCTCCACTAGTGAGCAGTTTTCCAATTTGCTGGGTCTCCTCATGGATTGTTGAATGTTGAATATTATTTCTTCATTGTTCAACCTCATTTTCAGCTCTCCAGTCTCATAATCAATCAATGTTCTCACAGTGGATAAAAACGGCCTTCCCAGAATAATGGGTATCTCTTCATCCACTTGACATTCAAGAATAACAAAGTCTGCAGGGAATACAAATTTCTCCACTTGAACAAGCACATCATCAAGAAATCATGTCGGTCTTTTGACTGTGCGATCGGCCAATTGTGGCAACATTGAGGTTGGTCTAGCTCTGCCAATGCCCAGTTTTGTATAGATTGCTAAAGGCACTAAGTTTATACTGTCTCCCAAGTCACATAATGCTTTAGCAAAAGCATAACTCCCAATGGTGCATGGAATAGTGAAACTACCTGGATCATACACTTTTTGAGCCATAGGTCTTGTCACTACCGCACTTCAAGTTTGCGTCAGAGTTACAGTGGACAGGTTCTGGAAGTCAAATTTTGGTGACATTGGGTCTTTCATAATTTTTGCATACCCTTCCATCTCCCTTAAAACATCCATCAGTGGAATATTCATTTGAATTTGTCGAAGCATTTCCATGAATTTCCTATATTGATCATCTTTCTTTTGCTTTGCCAATCTCTGAGGGAATGGTGTAGGAGTTAACCTCTGTTCACTGCTTAGTGTCTTTTCTTTGATGGAAGCTTTTTCTACCACCTGTTTTGAGGTTTGTTCACCTTCCTTCTCCTTAACCTTGTCAACATGTGCCTGTTCAACTACAACCTCGGTGAGCTCTGCTGACTCATCTGCCTCTAATGTAACTGGAGTAGTTGGCGTGGTCTCTCTCCTAGATTGAGCAACTTCTTGCTCTCATTCTAAATCTCTTCCATTCTTGAGACTTACTGCCATTAGCTGATTTGGGTTCTGCTCCTTTGGATTAATATTTGTATCTGCAGGCAATGCCCCTTGAGGGCAATTTTTCAAGGCCATAGATAACTGTCCTAATTGAGTTTTGATGCCTTTAATTGCCGTATCATGTGCAGCTAAATTTTCTTGCATCTTAACGTTTGTCCCAATGAGTTGTTACAGCATGCCCCTAATTTCTACCATGTTACTGTCATGTTGATGATGAGGTGGTTGGTAGGCCAACTGG
This sequence comes from Nicotiana paniculata, assembly GCA_005239505.1. Taxonomy (NCBI): domain Eukaryota; kingdom Viridiplantae; phylum Streptophyta; class Magnoliopsida; order Solanales; family Solanaceae; genus Nicotiana; species Nicotiana paniculata. Next base: position 23,002 of record ML358410.1, on the reverse strand, counting down.
TGCTGGTGCTGCTGATTATAACCATGCTGCCTTTGATAAGGCACGACTCGGCCTTGTGGTCGTGCTCCTCCCTGATTGGGGCTGTGTTATGGCTGGTTAGGTTTGTACTGCTGGTTTGGTGCTGGTCCCCATTGCTGCCCACCCTGCCACTGACCTCCGAAATTATTTACAAAATTCATGTCCTCTCTGAAACCCCGGTTGTCACTCTCTCCACTCCACGAGCACACATATGACTGATTTATTCAAGGAGAGCATAAGCCTCCATTTGTTGTATCCATAATGTGCACTTGCTTTGTACCCATCTTATCAATTTTCTTTGTTAGTAAGCTCATCTAGGTCATAAGAGTGGTTATGTTTTCTGCATGGGAATTGTTTGGGTGAAGAGAAACATAATGGACTATTGGTGTAAGTGCCGTACGCCTTGACATCCAGCCTGAATTTTGAGCCATCTTGTCAAGAAGATCCTTGCACTCTATGAACGTTGCTCAAAAATTCACCCCCAAATGAAGATTCTACATTGGCTTTCAGACTGTCTGCCAAACCCATGCAGAATCTCCGTCCCAATATCTGATCTGGAATGCCATGGTGTGGACACTTTACTAGCATACCCTTAAATCTCTCCCAGGTTTCTTTCAAGGTTTTAGTCGGTTTCTGCTTGAACTGCAATATCTTATCAATTTGCCTTGCAGTCTTGTTGGGAGCGTAGAACTTGTTCAAGAACTGCTTGAGTAATTCTTCCCAAATAGCAATGGAGTTTATTAGGAGCGAATTTAGCCAAGTTTGAGCCTCTCCAGTCACTAAGAATGGGAACAATAATAGCTTAATTGATTTAGGAGTCACATTCGGTTATCTTTGAGTCACACATATTGATAGGAAGTTCTTCAGATTTTGTTGTGGGTCTTCGATGTATGACCCGAAAAACAATCCCTTATTCTGCAACCGATGCAGCATGTTGTTGGTGATCTAGAATGTCTCCGCTTGTATCTGAGGAACAACAATGGCAGTGGCCAGGTTGTCAGCAGTTGGTTTTGCTCAATCATAAAGAGTATCTTCCGGAAAAATAAGTGCCACCACTTTATTTTTTGGGTCAACACGATCATTTCGATTGTTTCCGTTGACATCATCCATTTTGTCCATTTCAATTTCGAGTTGGTCTTTTTGTCTTAACTGTTTGTTCTCCTTGTTGGCCTGATTCAATACCCTAAATGCTTTATCGGGATCTGAGAGTCCTTCGAAAAGTTCACTAGTCCTCAAAGATCTTCTAGGCATATACCTGAGCCACAGAAGAGTTCAAACGTGAGAATTTCAATGGAAAAATGTTAACACCGCAGGAAATTGATCTAAAATAAGAATCTTAGCAATTCTTCTAAGTTGTAATGAATAACACCGTTAGTTCCCCGACAACGACGCAAAAATTTTATCACTCCCAACTATGCCTTGTAAAAAGGATTAAGCAGTCGATGCAAATATAACCCGGTTCAAGTCCGGAGTCAAATCTCACAAGAAACTAACCTATTTACTACAACTTTTAAAAATGCTAAAGATACGCTCAGACAATTTCTGGATGCAAGATTTTTAATAGATAATAAGTGGAATTTATTTAGCTAATGAGAAATAATAATAAAATTAGCAATAATCAAGAATAAAGTTGAATTCAAAGATAAAACGATCTAGGGCTAGTGATTCCCCAATTGCCGGATTAATTTCTAACACGTTATCTATAATCTCGCCATAATATTCTATGAAAATTATGAGTTCTGGGTTACCGTAATTATCTGTCGATCAATTACGATAATTTTTTAGGAGCATTCTCTCGAACTACTCTAGTTAAAAATTTATACAACTCAGTATTAACCCACCAAAGCTTTGTTATCTCTATCCCCACTTTTAATTTCAAGTAATTAATCTCTTAACTTACCCGAAAATGGTATTCTTCAATAACAATCTAACCAATTTTTCTTTCTCAAGAAACACAAGGTAATTGGACATGATTAATCAAGGGCCTTTTCAATTAATCACAATACAATACGTAGTTGAACAATCATAGAATAAACACCGCTCAATTATAACAAACAAATTCAAAACTTCATCCAACAATTGGTTCCATGAACGCTAGATTATAGGTTTAGCTACTCATAATAATGGAAAACAATTCACTAATACAATTCATAATCAACAATAGAAGTAAGAAGAAGAAGATGAAAACTCTTAGGAAATTATTCGTCTTCTCTCCCTTGTTCTTGCCTCCAAAATCTTCTAAAATCAGCTATCTTTGACTTTTGGGTGAGTTAGGCTTCATATAGGTTTAGGTTAGTCGCCTAGGAAATTACATAATTAACCCCTACTTTTTGGCCTTCATCCGCGGCCGCGGATTTCCACTGTTGTTCTGCCTCCACTGCGCGGTTCAATTCGTGGCCATTCACGGCCGCGCACCTTCAGGGGATTCTAGCTTGCTTTTCTCGCTCCTTTTCGACCGGGCTAATCTTCGACTGGCCTTCCACGCTCCAGCTTGACTCCAAAACACTCTTTAGCTCCCTCCTAGCTCGGAGTAGCTCCTGCAAAGCAGCAAATTCTTAATTAGATCATTTTTTTATCTTTTAGCATTAAAATATCAATAAAGTGAGGCTAAATTAGAGTGTAAATAGCATCTAAATTGCACAAATATATCCTACTATCAAATGTATTAGCCCTGCATTCTGCATGCACAAAATACTCATGTTTGAGGGACACAAGCCTAGCATGGAGCATCAACGTCGCCTCAATCCAATCATGAAAGAGGTAGTAAGAAAAGAATTAATTAAGTGGCTTGACACATGTATCGTATTTCCTATGTCTGATAGCAAGTGGGTAAGCCCTGTTCAATGTGTACCTAAAAAGGGGGTATGACTGTTGTAGTGAATGAACAAGATGAATTAATCCCAACTAGGACTGTGACTGGTTGGAGTTTATGCATAGAGTATAAGAAGTTGAATAATGCTACAGTAAAAGATCACTTCCCTCTCCCCTTCATTGATCAAATGCTTGATATGTTAGCCGGACAGGAATACTATTGTTTATTCGGGGTATAATAATATTTCTATTGCTCCTGAAGATCAAGAAAAAACCATTTTTACATGCCCTTATGGCACTTATGGATTTAAGAGAATGCCATTTGGGTTGTGTAATGCACGTGCGACTTTTTAAAGGTGTATGATGGCTATTTTAACCGATATGGTGGAACGGTCTGTGGAGATTCTTATGTATGATTTTTATGTGTTTGGTCCTTCTTTTGATGAATGCTTGACCAATCTTGCTAAAGTGCTTGCCAGGTGTGAGGAGACTAATCTGGTACTGAATTGGGAAAAATGTCATTTTATGGTACGTGTAGGTATAGTGCTGCGACACAAGGTGTCCAAAGATGCACTGGAATTTGACAAGGCTAAGGTGGAAGAAATTGAAAAGTTTCCACCACCGATTTCAGTGAAAGGAGTTGGGAGTTTTCTAGGACATGCAGGGTTTTATTGCCGATTTATAAAGGACTCAAAAATTTCCTCTCCTTTGTGCAGGTTGTTAGAGAAGGATGTGTCGTTCAAGTTTGACGATGCTTATCTGAAAGCATTCGAGGAGCTGAAAAAGTAGTTAGTGAGTGCACCAATCATAGTGGCTCCTGACTAGAACGAGCCATTTGAGCTGATGTGTGACACCAGTGATGGTGCAATTGAGGCCGTATTGGGCCTGAAGAGGAGAAAAATATTTCACTCCATTTACTATGTAAGCAAGACTCTCACTCCCGCTCAAATAAATTATATTGTGACAGAAAAGGAGTTGCTTGATGTGGTGTGGGCGTTCGATAAATTTTGGGCCTATTTGGTTGGCACCAAAGTCATCGTCTACACAGACCATGCAGCCATCAGGTATTTGTTTCAAAAGAAAGATGCTAAACCAAGGCTAATCTATAGGGTTTTACTCTCGCAGGAGTTAACTTGGAGATCCGAGACCGTAAAAGAACATAAAATCAAATGGATGATCACTTGTCCAGATTAGAAACTCGGAATCATGTAGCTGAGGGAGATGTCATCAAGGAAACATTCCCGAATGAGAAATTGTTGGCCATTACTGTTGGGGAGGTGCCACGGTATGCAGATTTTGTGAACTATCTAGCAAGTGGAGAGATGCCGCCTGATCTTGAACCTCATGCTAAAAAGAATTTCTTGCGAGATGTGAGGTCATATGTGTGGGATGAGCCATTCCTATCCAAATATTGTATTGATCAGCTAATGAGAAGAGATGTGCCCGAATCTGAAATAAATGTTATTTTACATGAATGCCATGCATCGCCTTACGATGGTCATCATGAGAGTGACAAAACAACAGCTAAGGTATTTCAATCGGGTTTCTATTAGACTAGGGTGTTTAAAGACGCCCATGAGTTCGTGAGGGGATGTGATAGGTGCCAGAGAACATGCACAATTATGAAAAGGCATGACATGCCATTGCACGGTATTATGGAGGTTGAAATTTTTGATGTTTGGTGAAATGATTTTATGGGTCCGTTTCCCTCGTCCAGTGGGTGTAAGTATATTTTGGTGGCCATTGATTATGTGTCGAAGTTGGTGGAGGCCATAGATCTTCCTACCAATGATGCCAAGGTTGTGATCAAGTTTGTGAAAAAGCATATCTTTACAAGGTTCGACACTCCGAGAGTGATGATAAGTGATGGGGGAACCCATTTCTGTAACAAGCTCTTGGACAATGTCTTAGCGCGATATGGGGTCAAACATAAAGTTGCAACCGCTTACCATCCTCAGACTAGTGGGAAAGTTGAAGTCTCAAATAGAGAGATAAATCAGATCCTTGAGAAGACGTTTAGTGCAAGTAGGAAGGATTGGGTTGCAAAGCTTGATGATGCTCTTTGGGCATACCGGACCACCTACAAAATTCCAATCGGAACCTCCCCTTACAAGATGGTTTATGGGAAAGCATGCCATTTATCAGTGGAACTTGAGCATAAGGCTTATTGGGCAATAAAGAAGCTAAACTTTGATGCAGACATAACGGGTAGAAAGTGGTTGATTCAATTGAACGAGCTTAATGAGTTTTACTTGCATACATATGATAATGCCAAAGTATATAAAGAAAAGACCAAGTGCTAGCATGATAAGCATATTCAGCATCACGAGTGTGAACCGAGCCAATTGGTTCTCTTGTTCAATTCGAAGTTGAGACTCTTTCCAGGTAAGCTCAAATCGAGATGGTTGGGTCCGTTTGAGATAGTAAGAGTCACTCCACATGGTGCAATTGAGTTGCGTGTCTTAGGTGGTGAGATAAAATTCTTAGTGAACGGACAAAGAGTAAAGAACTATTATGGGGGTGAATTTGATCGTCAGAAGTCGAAGGTGTTACTTGCTAATGATTAGACGAGATTCCGTGTCGTGCCGCGACGTTAAACCAGGCGCTTGTTGGGAGGCAACCTATCGTTACTGCTTTCTTTTATTTTTACTTTTCTTATCTTATTATTGTTGTAGTGTTGTTTTCATTTTGTAGGATTATAGGAATAGGAAGCAAAGCCATTGGAAGAGTGCAAAAGCGAGTTGGATGGTGACAACTAAGTGTGGGGTGCCACACAAAGGATCATGCGTGGGGGAAGTCTGAGTACCCCGTGAGCCGCTATTGCTTCGGACTTTGGCCTTTCAAGGAGTTTCTTGTCCACCCTCGTTATTATTTTACTTTATTTGTGAATTGGGGATACTGCACTATTTAAGTGTACGGTGGGAGAATTCTCTAGATAATTAGTTGTAGGATGTAGAAAAATGTTTACTTCTTATTTTTGATTTCGTAGTTGTGTAGTATTTTAGTAGTTGTGAAAAATTGATTAAAAAAAGTAGAAAATATGGGATTTTCATGGATCTCCTAGATAGTTTTATTGAGGGATGTAAGTCTAAAGAAAAAGGACAAAAAGATTTTCTTTGCAAGTAGTGTAGTAATTCCTTCTTGGTTTTTCTTTGTGCCGCAGTTCTTTTTCAAGGGTTTTGTTTGAATTGGGTGTAGGAAGTTTTATTTTTTTTATAGTAGGATCCATTGTGATATGAATTGAATTGAAGAAAAATCTCTTGACTTTGTTATGCATTGAGAATAGTGAGTACTTTTGGTTGTGGCGCTTAGGCTCAGTTTTTGACTCTTGTATAAGTACCTTAAATAGTATGATCTTAACTTTGCTTCACTGCTTTGACTAGAGTGTCTTGATGAATCAATCTTGAGTGAGTTAGGTGTCATGTGTATGTGAGGTTTGTGTGTTATTATTTGCATTGCATTTGATGTCTAGAACTTGCCCTATATGTTCGCAAAGAAAAATAGTAGTGTTGTTCAGTCTTGAAAGTGATATAGGCGTTTCTTTGTTGAGACATATATGTATATTTTTACCCGCCTAATTGTTATGTATTGTAGTTAACATCGTAGAGCCTCTAATTCTGTTTCTTTGGTAACCACATTACAAGCCTTACCCATTTGTTTGAATTAACCGTCTATTTGAACCTTTTCACCTCTCACGAGCACTTGAATCGTTATGGACTTTGTAAAAGTTAAAGAGTGGGGTGGTTGATTTGTCTTTTGAGTGGAACTAATGAAATAAGGAGAAATGTGCACTATTTTGAAAAAAATAAAATCCACTTGAATTGAAAAAGAAAGAAAAAAAAAGATAGTTGTATTGCTGTGAAAAGTATTCTGTGATAGTGGTGACTATTGATGCAATTATGCTTAAAAAAGTATGAAGTTAATATAGATTGATTTGAAGGTGGAGTTATAGTTTGACATAAGTAGTAGGTTTGAACATTAAAGTATATGTATTAAAGTTCTTAGGGAGGTTTAGTCACTCGTCCATCCAAATGTATCATATCCAACCCGTAGCCTACATTACAACCAATTAAAGTCCTACTTGATCCTAGACTAAATGAGCTCGATTAGTAGAGTAGTACACTACGAGCAAGCCTATGGTGTATCTTTTGTAGCATATGAATGTTATTTATGAGAGTGAGTGAATTCTTTCTATCTTGAGTTCCTAACTGTTCTTAAAATTTTATTGTGTGTGGAACTACACTCTTTTGTTGTGTGAGGGCACTTGATTCATGAAAGAAAGGTAATGTCATTGACCTCTATGTTAGAGTAAGTGAGTGAGTTGTGAATAATGCGTGGTACTTCTGAGTCAAATATGGAGGTGAATATGCTACACTCTTGTGCTTAGTTTATTTTAAAGATTCTTGGTGTAATGAGTTAGGAGAATTGTTTAAAAAGGTCGTGTCTATATGAAGTGTAGTTTGATTGCTCGAGGACGAGCAACATTTAAGTGTGGGGCAGTGATGTTTGGCTATAATTCCATAGTTTTAGTGCATTAGTTACCTTGCATTTTAGGTGCTTTAATGCTAAACTATACTTTATTCGTGCTTAATTGAGCTTATTTTATGTGTAGGTACATGAAGACAAAATTGGGAGCAAAGTAGAGATTTTATGTGTATTTTATGCACTACATGATTGGCTCGTGATTATTTATCGTGATTATTTGATGATGGAGTGATGATTAATATTTGAAAAGCAAATCAAAGGAAGAAAACAAAAGAAACAAAGCAAAAGAAAGAATTGCAAAGAAAGAAAGAGGAATTTAAACTTGAAAGTGGAAAGAAGCAGTGAAATACGAAAGAAGAAAGGAAAAGAACAGAAAGTAATGAATGCGAAGTGAATCAAGCTTGGGCAGCAGTGGGTGACGCGAGAACTTTTTCTAGCTATAGATCAGGCATAGCGCGATATTTAGCTCGCGTTAGAGCTGGCTTTGCGAGGGATTTTTCACGCGACAGACCTCGCGCCATGAGGCTTACTGCGAGGAGGAGCTTGCTATAGAGCTTGTGAAGCACAATGTAAAGCAAGGTGGAGCGTGCGCTTTGCCTCGTGAGGCGAGGTCCATGGCGAGCACGTTCCGGATTTTTAAAGCATATTTTGTCTCTTATTTGGTTTTGGACTTAGTTATTTCGTTTGGATATTTTGTCTGAACATATAAATAGTCATTATACACCTTTTATAGGGGGGTTTTGCGACCGGAAGGAAGAATATCATGTGGACAACTTTTGGAGGAGAAAATCATAGAGTTCTTCATCCCTTTATCTTTTCTTTGTAATTTTTTTATGCAAAATACTTGAAAATTGTTACTACGAACATGAGTGGCTAAGAACTCTACGTTCTAAGGTTGTGGTTGACATGATTATTAATGTTTATTAATTACATCTTCGTTAATTCGGATTATCATCTTGTGGTTGTTTCTTTAGTTCTAGTTTTCACTTGTGATTTGTTGTAGCTACCAACACACCCTACTATCTATGTTATGCTTGGAAAAGCCCTATTAAGATTAGAGTATTATTAGAGAGAGCTTGTTTCTGAACCCGTGGCTCGGGGGAAGATTTCGCGGTTTGGATAGGAATATACCTAACAGTCTTGCTTAATTAAATACCATAATATATTTGTTCATGATAGACTCAATAACATAGGAATATATGATTGGTATATTGTGGACAGGAGAGTAGTATGTGGGAACATGCTATTCATATAAACAATCTGGTTAATTATCAACCATAGATAATCTGGACTAACGAGTGTGGTTAGTGAATTTTCCTCTCCTCTGAAACAAAACCCCTACATACACGTTTGCATTCTAGATAAATTAGTTGTTACTTGTTTAAAACTTGTTTCTCCCAAATGCACACGCAATTATACGTGGTTGACAAGTAATATAGGATTGTAAGTCTAGGTATCGTACCCACTGGGACTTGTGATAAACTATCGACTAAATTAAACCAAACAATTAATCTATTCAACCGAATCCTAAAGTATGAATATTTAACTATAATTACTATAGAGTAAAAAATTAAGAGATTAAACAAAACAACGGCAAACTTAAAGATGAATCCAATGTGAGTGAATATTATAGAGCTATGTGTTAGCTAACAACCCCGTTGAGTTTTTCACTTAAATCGTCTAATTAATTTATCTAGTTTATCGGTTGACAAGGTTAATATTGCTCGTAGCCTTTTCCCGAAGTACTACTCGCCTATTCAAGCTAATCTAACACCTAATTTCTATGGAATTAGGATTAACAAGAACGCATTTATAATTCCTGTATAGAAACCAAGCAANCTCAGAGTTAAGATCTTGATCTACTCAATCTTATATGCAATCTAGAATTCCCTCTCCCGAGTTCAATCCTAGATTCGTAGGTAGTATTCAATTGGTGATCAAGAAATCAAATTATTAAGAACAAGATTGAATAAATAAACTAATATGATAAAATAATAAGAATAATTGAAGCTTCAAACTACAACGTTCAGGCAATACCCAAAACTCTAGAACTAATAAACTATAAAATTAAAGGAAGAGAAGGGAGGAAAAACTAAATAGAAGTCTCCTCCAAGCCTGATGTGTCTTGCCTCCGGTCACAAAACTATGTAAAAATTATGTTTAAGGACTATTTATAAGTGTAGGATAAAGTCTAGGCGAAAGAGACAAAATAAGCTTGAAATCCATACCCGCGCGAAACACCTCGCGCCAGGCTGAGCGTCGCGAGGGAAACTCCTCGCATCGCCTGCTTTGGTTCACGCTTGGTTCATTTTGTTCTTTGCTACTGACTTTGCATTCATTACTCTCTCGTTCTTTTCCTTTTTTTTTCAATTTGCATTTGTCTTTCTTTTGCTTATTTTATAATACTAAGCTTCAATCATTGTCCAATACTTAAATAATCATGAACCATTCTTGTAGTGTATAAAATATACATAAAATCTCTACTTTGCTTCCAATTTCGTCTTTAACATATCTACACATAAAATAACTCAATTAAGCACAAATACAATATAATTTAGCATTAAAGCCCAAAATGTAAGGTAAGTAATGCACTAAAAATATGAAATTATTGCCAAACATCACTACCCCACACTTAAACGTTTCTCGTCCTCGAGCAATCAAACTACACTTTATATAGACACGACCTTTTTAAACAATTCTCCTAACTCATCACACCAAGAATATTTAAAATAGATTAAGCACAAGAGTGTAACATATTCACCTCAATATTTGACTCACAAGCACCACACATTATTCATAACTCACTCACTTACTCTAACATAGAGGTCAATGAGATTACCTTTCTTTCATGAATCAAGTGCCCTCAAACAACAAAAGCGAGTAGTCCCACACACAATAAAATTTAAGAACAATTAGGAACTAAAGATAGAAAGAATTCACCCACTCTCAAAAAATAACATTCATATGCCACAAATGATGCACCATAGGCTTGCTCGTAATGTACTACTCTACTAATCGAGCTCATTCAGTCTAGGATCAAGTAGGACTTTAATTGGTTGTAATGTAGGCTGCGGGTAGGGTAGAATACATTTGGATATAAGAGTGACTACACCTCCCTAATAACTTTAATACATATACTTTAACATTTAAACCTCACACTTATGTCAAACCATAACTCCACCTTTGCATCAATGTATATTTACTCCATACTTCTTTATGCACAATTACATCAAGAGTCACCACTATCAAGGACTATTTTTCACAGCAATACAACTATTTTTTTTCCTTCTTCAATTCAAGTGGCTCTTATTTTTCAAAACAATGAACATTTCTCCTTAATTCATTAGTTCCGCTCAAAATCCAAACCAACCACCCACACTTTAACCTTTACAAATTTCATAACAATTCAAGTGCTCATGAGAGGTGAAAAGGTTCAAATAGATGGTTAATTCAAACAAATGAGTAAGGCTGGTAATGTGGTTTCCAAAGAAACAGGATTACAGGATCAAAGGGGTTAACTACGATACATAACAATTAGGAGGGTAAACTATATATATCTGGCTCAACAAAGAAACGCCTATATCATTTCCAAAACTGAACAATGCTACTATTTCTATTTGCAAACACATGGGGCAAGTTCTAGACATCAAATACAATGCACAGAATAACACACAAACCTCACACACACATGTCACATAAATCCCTCAGGAAACATGTCGAATGATATCCATCTTCGGGAGAAGTCCAATTTTTCTACCTCTTTTCGTTTTCTTTTTCTGATTTTTTTCTTAGCTACTAAAATACTACAAAACTACTAAAACAAAAAAAAGAAGTTAATATTTTCCTAACATACGACAACTAATTATCTAGAGAACTCTCCCGCCCTACACTTAAAAGAGTGTAGTGTCTCCAATGCACAAATAAAGCAAAACAATAACAAGGGTGGACAAGAAACTTCCTGAAAGGCCAAAGGCCGAAGCAAAAGCGGCTCACGGGTACTTAGATTCCTCCCAGACATGTCGCTTGTATGGCACTCCACACTTAGTTCTCACCATCTAACTCGGTTTTGCACTCTTCCAATGGCTTAGCCTCCTATGCTTATAATCCTCCAAAACAAAAACAAATACTACAATAATAATAGAAAAAAAATAAAAAATAGAAATAAACGAAAGCAGTAAAGATGGGTTGCCTCCCAACAAGCGCCTTATTATAGTCGCGGCACGACTTACACCACTTCATCACTTTTCCTTCCACTTTGAGGATATAAATTGCGCCCCCATATTTGCATCAATTTTTCTGTCAAGTTTCTGAGGCGGTGGTGTAAAATTAAAGGAACCAAGAAATAGGTATCACATCTTGCACTTCTTGGTATTTAATTGAGGGGTGTCATTTTGTCTCCTTAGCATTACCAATTTCAGAATATAGGCACTTTGTTCCTCATCCATTGACTCCTCCATATGCTCAAGTAGATCAATTCTCGTGTCACCAACCAAGCACAATGACGAAATAGAAAGGAGAAAGGCAAGGTTGCGGACGTTGTGCAACTACCTCGCAATCTCCACAAATTCTCCAAAGAGAATAAATCAGCTCTCACTCAGCCATGATACCTGAATTTGTACACAAGGTGCGGGGAGTAATGTGAGTACGCCAACTCAGTAAGTAATAAAAGTAAATAAGGTCCGAGCAATAAGAAACACGCAAGTACATGCTATAAATTCACAGTAAATACAACTCTTCTTCCCAAAAGTACATATGTCAAATCATCACGCTTAAAAGCCGATTTCAGTAATAATCATTTGAAAGTATTTTTCCAACGGTTTCAACAGAAATACTGGAATTCCAGAGTGAAAGTGATAAAAATCATAAATAGCCTCTCGAGCAAAAACATGTATCATAAACTGCCCCTCGGGCATAACACTATTTAACATCAGTTTATCAAAAAAACCTCACAATCACTCATAATCAGCCCCTCGGGAAACCTCACATCCACGCATGCCTCCCAATCACTCGACACTCGCACTCTGTAGGTACCTGCGCTCACTAGGGTGTAAAGACTCCGGAGGGGCTCTTATAGCCCAAGCGCTATAACAAGCCAAATCATTGCATCAATCACTCTGGAACTCAACCTATCAATAATATGCTGCGGTGTGCAGCCCGATCCCATATCATATCCTCACAAATCAGGCCCTCGACCTCACTCAGTCATAAACCTCACAAGCCACCCGGGCATTTCAGTAAAAATAGGGAACTTGTCCCAAAACATCTTTCATATGCATCAAAGTTACGTAATGAAACACAATTAAACAGTAAACAGGTAAAAATCATGACTGAGTGTAACTTTCAAATCAAAACAATGAGGAAATAGTAGTAAAATCCCCTAAGGGTCCAAACTACTTGGCACGAGGCCCAAATAAGGCATTCATCCCAAAACATAGTAATACTTTCTAAAATACAAAATATCGTATAGCTTTCAGTCAAATACGCAACTTAATAGTTGCTACGGGATGGACCAAGTCACAATCCCCAACAGTGCACGCCACACGCTCGTCACCCGGCATGTGCGCCACTTCAAAATAATGAAACGATGTGAAATCTAGGGTTTCATACCCTCAGGACAAGATATATCATTACTTACCTCAAACCAGATTAAAATTTACTCCGTAATTCCCTTGCCGCTTGACTCGGCCTCAAATCATCCCGAATCTATTTAAAATCAGATTCATATCATCAATATACGTTAAAGGAACAAAACCCACGCGAAAATAATCAATTTACATAAAAAAAATATTGAAATTCGCCAAACCCAACCCCAGGCCCACGTCTCGGAATTCGATAAAAATCGCAAAACTAGAATTCTTATACTCTCACGAGTCCATACATACCAAATACATCAAAATCCGATGACAAATGACCCCTCAAATCCTCACATCAAGCTCTCCAATTTCAAGCCCTAATCCCCCAAAATTTCTTCCTTAATTTCCATTATTTTCATGATTAAAAAGTAGAAAAATCATCATAAACACAAGAAATGAAGCCCAAGTAACTTACCCAATTGATAACCTTCGATTCCCTCTTGAAATCACTTCTCAAAGTTCCAAACCCGTCCAAAATGGTGAAGAAATGAGTGAACATTCGCAAAGGCAACCTTTTATACCTTCTGCCCAGCGTTTACCGCATCTGCGGACAAATTTCTCGCACCTGTGGTCCCAGGTGCGCACCTGCGAACTTCACTTAAAATTCCACTTTCGCATCTGCGGCTCTCAACTCGCACCTGCGGGCTCGCAGGTGCGACCAAACTCTCGCTTCTGTGCTCCTAGTCCAAGCCTCTCTTTTCCGCACCTGCATGTAGCTCTCCGCACCTACGACCATCGCACATGTGGCTCCCTGTCCGCAGGTGCGGCCACACAAGAAAACTTGCACCAACAACAATTTTGCTGTATTTTCCAAGTTCCAACCTTCCGATGACCATCCGAAATCATCCCGAGCCCCTCGAGGCCCCAACAATATATACCAACACCTCATATAACATCAACTAAACTTAGTCGAACACCCGGAAAACTCAAAATAACATCAAAACACCAAATTTACTCGAAATTCAAGCCTAAGGATTTCTAAACTTCCGAAATTCGCCAATGATCCCAAAACCAAACAAACCACGTCCGACTGACCTGAAATTTTTCACACACATCCCATATGACACTACGAACCTATCCCAACTCCCGGAATTCTATTCCGACCCTGATAACTAATTTTTCACTGCCAACCGGAAATCGCAAAAAATCTAATTTTGCCCATTCAAGCCTAATTCTACCACGGACCTCCGAATAACATTCCAAACACACACCTAAGCCCCAAATCACCTAACAAAGCTATTTGAACCATAAAAACCCAATTCCGAGATCATTTACCTATAAGTCAACTTCCTGTTGTCTTTTCTAACTAAATCACCAACTTAAGAGACTAAGTGTCTCATTTCTCTCCACAATCACTCCGAACCCAAACCAATCAACCCAACTCAGCATAAAAGAGCTGAACCATAAAAGAATGAAGCAGAAATGGGGAAAACAGGGGTAAACTCTCGGAACGACCGGCCGGGTCGTTACATCCTTCCCATCTTAAAGATATGACTCAACTTACCCCTCTTTCCAAACCGCATAACACCCTTCATGGGGGACACCTTCAACAGAACCTTCTCCCTAACCATGAAAGATACATCCCAGAACTTCCGGTCGCATAACTCTTCTGCCTAGAATGTGTCGTGTGAAGCTGCTCCTGAATCAACTTCTTCTTATCTAATGCATCCTGTACCAAATCCATACCCAAGAGCCTAGACCTACCCAACTCAAACCAACCAACCGGAGATATACGCCTCCTCACATACAACGCCTCATATGGAGCTATCTGAATACTCGACTTGTAACTATTATTATATGCAAATTCCCTGAGTGGCAAAAACTGGTCCCAACCCCCAATCAATAACACAAGCCCGCAACATGTCTTCCAGTATCTGAATAGTGCGCTCGGATTGCCCATTCATCTCGGGATGAAAATTTGTTCTTAACTCACCTGAGTACCTAACTCTCTCTGCACGGCCCTCCAAAACTGCAATGTGAACTGAGTACCTCTGTTAGAAATGATGGAAACTAGAACACCATGCAATCAGACAATCTCCCGGATATAAACCTCGGTTGACCGCTCCAAAAGTATAAGTAGTACCAACAGGAATGAAGTGCGCGGATTTGGTCAGCCGATCCACAATAACCAAATAGCATCGAACTTCCTCGAAGTCCGTGGGAGCCCAACTACCAAAGTCTGTGGTGATCCGCTCCCACTTGCGCTCAGGAATAATCAACCTCTGATGTAATCCACCGGGTCTCTGGTGCTCATACTTGACCTGCTGGCAGTTGAGACACCGAGCTACAAATCTAACAATATCCTTTTTCATCCGCCTCCACCAACAATGTTTCCTCAGATCCTGATACATCTTTGCGGCACCCGGATGGATGGAATACTGCGAGTTATGGGCCTCCTCAAGAATAAACTCCCGAAGACCATCTACATTAGGCACGCATATCCGAACCTGCATCCTCATCACACCATCATCACCAATAACTATATCCCTGGCATCACCTCGCCGGACCCTATCCTGAAGAACGAGCAAGTATGGGTTATCAATTGGCGCTCTCTGATACGGTCATAAAGAGCAGACCTGGAGGCTATGCAAGCCAATACTCGGCGGGGCTCCGATAAATCCAATCTCACAAACTGGCACGCTAAGTCCTGAATATCAAGTGCTAAAGGCCTCTTTGTTGCTGGAGGATATGCTAGACTCCCCAAACTCTCTGCTCGGCGACTCAAGGCATCAGTCACTACATTGGCCTTCCCAGATGGTATAGAATAGTGATATCATAGTCCTTGAGAAGCTCCAACCATCTCCGCTGACGCAAATTCCAATCCTTATGCTTAAGCAGATACTGCAGACTATAGTGATCAGTAAAAACCTCACAATGAACCCTATACAGATAATGACTTCAAATCTTCAAGGCGGGAACAATGGCTGCTAACTCAAGATCATGTACCGGATAATTCTTCTCATGAGACTTCAACGGGTGCGAAGCATAATAAATCACCCTACCCCCATGCTTCAATACACAACCAATGCCTATTCACGAGCATCACAATATACGGTATAAGAACCTAAAGCTGATGGCAATACTAAAACTGGAGCTTTGGTCAAAGCAACCTTGAGCTTCTGAAAGCTCTCCTCACACTCGTCAGAGCACTTGAATGGAGCACCCATCTAGGTTAATTTGGTCAATGGCGAAGCAATAGAAGAAAACTCCTCCACAAAGCGACGGTAATACCCCGCCAATCTAAGGAAGCTCCTAATCTCAGTAGCTGAGGACAGTCTGGGCCAACTCTGTACTGCCTCTATTTTCTTTGGATCTACCTGAATACCCTTACTGCACACCACGTTCCCGAAGAAAGCTATTGAGCCAAGCCAAAACTCACACTTGGATAACTTTGCATAAATCTTCTCCTCCCTCAACCTCTGCAATACGACTATCAAATGCTGAGTATGCTCCTCCTAGCTACGAGAATACACCAGGATGTCATCAATGAATAAAATAACGAAGGAA
Source organism: Nicotiana paniculata (assembly GCA_005239505.1). Lineage (NCBI taxonomy): Eukaryota > Viridiplantae > Streptophyta > Magnoliopsida > Solanales > Solanaceae > Nicotiana > Nicotiana paniculata. Next base: position 6,548 of record ML358410.1, on the reverse strand, counting down.
TCCAAGTATGGCTAAAATACACTGTTCATCAGGTGCATGAACGATGTTGGGGCATTGGTTAGCCCAAAGGATATCACCAAGAACTCATAATGGCCATAATGGGTCCTGAAAGTCGTCTTGGGAATATCTGAATCCCGAATCTTCAGCTGATGGTACCTGGATCTCAAATCAATATTAGAGAACACCTTAGCGCCCTGAAGCTGGTCAAACAAATAATCAATGCGAGGCAAAGGATACTTATTCTTGACTGTAACCTTGTTCAATTGCCTATACTCAATACACATTCTTATGGAACCATCCTTCTTCTTCACAAACAACACCGGTGCGCCCCAAGGCGACACACTAGGCCGAATGAATCCCTTATCTAGGAGTTCCTGAAGCTGCTCTTTCAATTCCTTCAACTCCCCCAGTGCCATACGATACAGTGGAATAGAAATAGGCTGAGTGCTCGACACCAGATCAATACCAAAATCAATATCCCTGTCAAGCGGCATGCCTAGCAGATCTGCAGGAAACACGTCCGGAAAATCACGGACTACGGGAACAGAATCAATAGTGGGAGTATCAGCACTAACATCCCTCACAAAAGCCAAATAAGATAAACACCCTTTATCTACCATACACTGATGTGTGTTTTCTTTGTGGTAGATAAAGGGTGGTAGATAAATTACCCTACTAGGCACATAATCAATAGAACCTCTCCACTCGACTCTCGGAAATCTCGCATCGCTAAGGTTACAGTCTTAGTGTGACAATCTAGAACAGCATGACACGGAGATTTCCAATCCATGCCCACTATCACATCAAAGTCAACCATGCTAAGCAATAGTAGATCCACTCGGGTCTCCATACCCCTAATAGATACCACACACGACCGATACACGTGGTCCACAACAACCGTATCGCACACCGGAGTCAACACATGAACAAATGTAACTAAGGACTCACGGGGCATATCCAGAAAATGAGCAAAATATGATGAAACATAGGAATACGTGGATTCAGGATCAAATAAGACCGAAGCATCTCGGTGACAAACTGAAACAATTACCTGTAATCACTGCATCTGAGGCCATAGCATCTAGTATGGCTGGAAGTGCATAAAAATGGTCCTGACCTCCACCTGATCGACCTCCCCCTCTAGGGCGGCCTCTAGCTGCTTGACCCCCACCCCTAGCTGGCTGGGCGGGCGGTGAAGTAACTGGAGATGAAGTCGAGGGTTGTCCCCTATGCTAAGGCGGGCCACCATGACGATGAGGACACTGCCTCCACACGTGCCCAAACTCTCCACACTCGAAACAACTCTGTGGTGCGGGGGATGGGGACTAAAGGGAACCCCTAGTACCAGGATAACCACTAGAAGAACCAGTCATAGATGAACCCTAAACCGATGGTGCTCGAGATGAACTCTAGGTTGGGAGAGCACTGAATGATAGGTGCCCCTGATGAGAACTGTGAGGACCACGACCAGCTAATCCACTATGATAACCTGAGCGGCCTGACTGAGCCTGCCTGAATGGACGACATCTGCCGTGCAGGAACTGTCCTCCTGAAGAACACCACCAAAACTACCAGATCCTTGAGGCCTCTTGGCCTCCCTCTCATGTCTCTCCTGGCGACGAACTGACTCAATCTCTTGGGCAATATCAACAAAGAGCTCAAATTAGCACCTGATACCCTCTCTCTGGTCATAAGAATATGAAGCTGATATGTGAGTCCATCCACGAACCTTCTAATCCTATCTCTCTCTGTAGGGACCAACCAAATAGCATGGCGGGCAAGTTGTGAAAATCTCATCTCATACTGCGTCACCATCATATCACCCTGATGTAACTGCTCAAACTGCCTGCGCACCTCCTCTCTGTAGGACTGTGGGACATACTTCTCTAGGAAGAGAGTGGAAAACTGCTTCCAGGTAAGGGGTGCTGCGCCAACAGGCCTACGTCTCTCATAAGCCTCCCACCAAATAAAGGCAGCTCCTGAAAACTAGAAGGTAGTGAACGAGACCCCACTGGTCTCCAAATACCCGTTGTGCACATAATCCTATGACACATGTGTAAGAAACTCTGGGCGTCCTCGCCCTCTGTACTACTAAAAGTCGGAGGATGAAATCTACCAAATCTCTCCATCATGTGTTTCTCGTCATCTGGCATGACAGGAATCACAAAATCCTGAACAGGTGTAATCGGCTGGGCTGGAGCTGCCCCCAATGTCTGAAATCCCTAAATAACCTACTCAGGTGTACAGGCGGCAGGAGTCTGAGTGCCTCCCCTGGCCTGAGAAGTAGCTACTGAAGTAGAAACAGTGACCGCCTGAGCAACACTGGTGCATGCGGCCAGAATCTGGGCCAAGCTCTCCTGAAGACCAGGAATAACAATAGGCATAACTGGTGCCTGAGTTGGTCCCACTGGAACATTTGTGGTTGGGACCTGGTCTGGAATTACAGTCGGGTCTATAGGTACCACCCTGACAGCTGTGCCGGTTGCGCCTCTACCTCTACCACGACTTCAACCGCGACCTCAACCCCTCATGGGTCACACTGGTGGATGATCTCCCTATCCGATAGAACGTGTCCTCAACACTTGTGAGAGAATGAAACAACAGAAATTTATTTACCATAATCAAGAGATTCGCACGACAAGAATTCAAGAATGTGAGATTTTCCTAAGGGTTTTGTAGCCTCTCAAAGATAAGTACATATGTCTCTGTATCAATCTGCAAGACTCTACTAAACCTGCTCATGACTGGTGAGTCCTATGCAAACTAGAGTTTCTAATACCAACTTGTCACGACCCCAAAACTACCCTAGCCGTGATGGCGCCTATCGTGATACTAGGCTAGCTAGTTTACTACGCATAACATAAGGAACCTTTCATTTGATTCAATACTATATGGTATTTCATAAATCTTCCATTTTTTAGAATTTCAAAACAAATAAAGTTAGGTAAAATATTTCAACTCTGTCCCAAAACCCGGAGTCATCAATCATGAGCAACTAAAAGGAAATACAAAATCTTGTACTGTTTCATACCCTCAGGACAAGATTTACAATCATTACTTACCTCAAACCAGAAAAAATCTACTTCGTGATTCCCTTGCCGCTCAACTCGGCGTCAAATCGTCCCGAATCTATTCAAAATAAGATTCATATCATTAATATATGCTAAAGGAACAAAACCCACCCGAAAATAATCAATTTACATAAAAAAAAATCCCGAAATTGGCCAAACTCGAACCAGGGCCCACATATCAGAATTCGATAAAAATCATAAAACAAGAATCATTATACTCTCACGAGTCCATACATACCAAATACATCAAAATCCGACGATAAGTGACCCCTCAAATCCCCACATCAAGCTCTCTAATTTCGAACCCTAATCCCCCAAAATTTCTTCCTTAATTTTCCACCATTTTCATGATTAAACAGTAGAAAAATCATCATAAACACAAGAAATAAAGCCCAAGTAACTTATCCAATTGTAACCTTTGATTCCCTCTTGAAATCACTGCTCAACGTTCTAAACTCGTCCAAAAATGGTGAAGAAATGAGTGAAATTTCGCGAAGGCAACCTTTTATACCTTCTGCCCAGTGTTTACCGCATCTGCGGACAAATTCCTCACACCTGCAGACCCGTACCTGCGGTCCCAGGTGGGGACCTGTGAACTTCACTTAAATTTTCACTTCCGCATACGCGGCCATACCAGAAAACTCGCACCAACAGTAATTTTGCTGCATTTTCCAAGTTTCAACCTTCCGATGACCATCCGAAATCATCCTGAACCCTCGGGCCCCCAACCAAATATACCAAAACCTCATATAACATAACCCGAACTTAGTCGAACATCCGGAACACTCAAAATAACATCAACACACCAAATTTTCTCGAAATTCAAGCATAAGGATTTCTAAACTTTCGAAATTCGCCAACGATGCCAAAACCAACCAAACCACATCTGAATGACCTAAAATTTTGCACACATATCCCAAATGACACTAAGAACCTATCCCAACTCTCGGAAGTCCATTCTGACCCTGATAGCTAATTTTCTACTGCCGAGCAGAAATCGCCAAAAAACCAACTTCGCCAATTCAAGCCTAATTCTACCACAGGCCTCCGAATAATATTCCGAACACACACCTAAGTCCCAAATCACCTAACAAAGCTATCTGAACCATAAAAACCCAATTCCGAGATCATTTACCTATAAGTCAACTTCCTCTTGTCTTTTCTAACTAAATCACCAACTTAAGAGACTAAGTGTCTCATTTCTCTCCACAATCACTTCGAACCCAAACCAATCAACCCAACTCAGCATAAAAGAGTTGAACCATACAAGAATGAAGCAGAAATGGGGAAAACAGGGCTAAACTCTCGGAATAATCAGCTGGGTCTTTACAACATCATTAATAATATTTTGGTTGAATAGTTGGAATTCCTCTTTCCACTCCCATAAACTAGCTAGTATCCACAAAAATTGGTTGTAGGGCATCAGACACCCCAACCTTTTTATTCAATTGAGCCTGTGGGTCATGGATATCTGAGCCAAATTGGTCTATCTCTTGCCTGAGCTCAGCTCTTCTTTCAATCAGTTGTTCTGTCATATTTGAAAGATCGTCACGGAGAGACTCATGAAGTATTATTAGCTGAGATTGTTCCTCTAGCCAAGATTGGCTCACTATATCTGCCTTTTCAAAAATTATCTTCTTGTGCGAACTCTCTCTCTTCAGCCACTTCTTCCGCCTCGGCCTTCGTTCTCATGATTGCTGCACTAATCCTTTGTATAGCTTTTCGATTTTCATCTTGTTGCTCGGCTACTTTCTTCATCATGTTCATATTATGATCTACCCTTTCCATATCCTCCACTTCCTTGCTCCTATCAAACTCATAAAGATTATTAGAAATATTATAATAAGAGATTTGAGAAGGATAATAAAAATTAGGACACCATCCCAATAGCTACCTTGACAATCACACACATTACAAAATTTTCACACATCATATTGAAATGCACACTTTTTGCCACAAGTGTGATCCTCCACAATATGGACAAAGATTGTCATAATAAGAATAACCAATATTCGACCAATTCTCATTCCAAGATACCATGTAAACAAAGATAATAAAACATTAAACTAAGCTAAAATTTAAAATAAGCAATTCTATTTAGATTTTATGAAATTTCAGCATAGCCTTGATGATTTTGAGAAAGGAAAGGAATAGCTTTAGAGTGAAAGCATTAAAATATTACTTTTGAAAGCTGGTGAAGAAAAGTTAGATACCTTTTTGATATATTAAATAAACAAAGAAAAAGCTATGTTTAAAATTTATATGCATATCTAAGGAGATCAAATTTTTTGAAGTTCATCTCTCCCTTTCATGTTTCTTAAAAAATAGAAAATACCGTTTCACCTTTATGGGCTATTATATAACATTATTCTCTGACAGACAAAAAGTATATAAGTGATAAAAAGTTAAAGAAAGATAAAACTAAATACATAGTGAAATCTAATCAATTTGGATTATAAAATAATTAAATATTTTTAAAATTATAGCATTAAAAAAATTACTTCATAAATCAATAGGTCTTTTACAATCTCATTTCACTAGTTTATACATAAAAGAGGGCTAAAAGATGCTGACATGGCACCTCTCTATTACCCGCTCTATCATTTATCTTTTTTCTCAATTTTTTGGTTCACATTTTTTTCCTTAAAAAATTAGTTATGCAAGAAAATAATTGTACCATAATTAGATATCATTAATGCTATCCTACTATTTGACGCCTCATTGTTGTACCTATTCATCTTTCTTCGTAAATTTCCCTTAAGTCTCTCAATTTAACGGAGTATTATAATTACCTCTATAAATATTTGAAAAAATTTCTATTCTTAATTTTATAACGGACTTGTAATTACCTGGATAAATGTCTGAAAAATTTTCTGAACTTATGTAAGGGCATATTCCAATACAAGAATCACACCGTGATTTTGTTGACTCCATAATTCGAGTACTCCATGTCTCGATTTAAAGGTTGAAGATTTTAGAAATCTAATATGAGAATGATATTATGCGTGTAAATAGTCGACACAGATGTACGTGCTTAGCGATTTATGCTCAGCAGGATGACTTTTCAAGTCCTTCGACTACGCCGACAAAGATTTGACAGTAAGGGTGTGTTTGGTATAACGAAAAATATTTTTCATGAAAAGTATTTTTCAAGAAAATATTTTTTTGGAAAGCAAGTTATAATCTTACTCATTTTTCGGTATTTTGTACGCAAATTAAGGAAAATAACTTCTCAAGAGTATTTATAAATGATAATATAGATACAATAAACATGAAGCCATGAACTTTTGAACCAACAACCTTCCGAACTCACAAATTTCATAAACTTCTGTACCGCTAAACTTTCAAACCTATAAAATCTATAATTTCTCAACCCGCAAACTTCCAAACACATAAATCTCCGAACTCATAATTTTGGAACTTGTAAAATTTCGAAAAAAAACAGAACTGAAAATCAAAAATACAAAAAAAAAAAGT
>ML358407.1:2500-5000 GCA_005239505.1 Nicotiana paniculata | reverse complement strand
GCCGGCGAAGCGTCATGCAATTAGCGCCGCAAGGCGCCATACGCATGGGGTTGAGCATGGAACATGCCAAATGCCGTGCGGTTATTGTGGGTTGTGTTTGGCATCGCTTGTGGCGATTGATGGCTTTTGGCAACGAACGGCGGAGCGTCGTGCAAAGTAGCACCGCAAGGTGCCATGCGCATGGGGCTAAGCTCAGTACGTGCCGAATGCCATCGGTTTTCGTGGGCTATTTTCGTGCTTGGCGGGGCTTGTCTTGGCTTTGCAATGTTGGCATGGGCAAAAACACATGGCTGCGCGTCGCGTGTTGGGTCTTTTGTTGGCATGCATCGGTGAGGCAACTGTACGTGCGGCACGTGAGTGGTGTTCGGCTTGTGTGGCTAGGTTGGATCCCTGCTTGAGCAGCGACGTCCTAGCCCGCATGCCATCTCAGTCATGGCACAAGCGCAAATTAGGCTTGTTCGGCGTCGGTTTTCTGTGTTGCATACCTAATGCCCAGGCATTATAAAGCACAATCGTTTGCTTTGTCCCCCACGTTTGACGCGCGGGGTGAACCAAAAGCTGTAGTTGGACTTGGTCGTGCCCTTTGGGTCGGTCGTGCGATGGCTTGGTCCATGACTAGTATGCTCGGACTCTCGGATTCGGTAAACGCAATGGGCATGGGGTCTTCATTGGCTCCTATCTGCCCAAAGAATGCTCCTTACGAATGACGGCCGTGCTNATCACACCCGTGCGGCAGTCAAGTTGCACGCTTGACTCAGCCTTTCCCTACACTTAGCCAAATTTCAACAAGTTTGGCCTTGACTAATTTTCGCCAGCAAAACAGTGAGAAACACAACCAAATACGGGAAAACCCAACCTTTGTATTTATTTCGAAAAGCTACAAAGGAAACCCTCACTTGCTATGATCACCACCCACTCTTGACGAAGAACACAAGTCGTTCTTGGCCAACACTAAGACCTGCCCAAGCCTAGCCTTAGTCCCTTTTGAAACACTTTGAAACCCTCATGTGTCACTCTTGTTTCCCTCTTGTAATTCCACACAAAATTACCCACACCTTCTGCCTAAGTCCATAAGTCCCTATTTATAGAACATAGGTAGCCCTTAAGACTTGGCAGCACATTGACACTTGTCGTCGACAGCTTTTGCCACTTGTCGGGCTAAGTTTAAATCTGATCCTAAATTGCAGTTGACATCCCCAACTACTTAGGCCATTATACACGAAATGGGATCATGGATACTAGCATAATCAGTTCATGGGAGATCATGGGAGATCATGGGGACAAGGGGAGTTGAAATGTAACCGCCAACTACTTTGGCATGTGCCTTGCATGTGCCTTTTGACTTGGTCAGCTACGCTTCACGTCTAAGCTTGCTTTGTGCCAAGCTTTAGCTCATCTTGGACATTGTTCCGCACCAATGTCTCACCCGCATTCTACCGCCATGACTTTGCCGCACACGTCCGACGCCGTTGCCGCCCGCACACTGCCTTGGCCTAGTTTTCTGCCTTTCCCATGTAAATGCCCATTTCCCTCGTGCCATTGCTTGTATTTTCATTCACATAGCCTTGCCTTGGCTATTGAAAGACTTTGCCATTCACCCGCGCAGCCGCCGTGCCTTAGCTTAGTCCGCACCTAGCTGCCACAACCCATAGTGCCATTGCCCACTGATTTTGGCACGCATGTCGTGCCATGCCGCCCCAACATTGCCCATACTGTTTTGTCAAGCCCTTTCCAAGCGTGTCTTGCCCGTTCCAAGACCGTGGCCAATACTTGCCCACAACAGCCCTCATGTCAATGTCTTGTCCGTCTCCCGCATGATCGTATTGCCCGCGCATGGGCCTATGACAAGGCCATCACGCCCAATCCTTGCCACTGCCGCGCCAACGCAGATGTTAAATAATTGGGTCCTAAAAAACCACCCACACCCTTTGAAATCGACGTCCTCGTCGAGCCAACTCAATTAATCAACCCCAAGGGGTTGTTGACATACAACACTCCGGGTGCTTCCTTCACATCTGCCACATTGGCATTTGCTTCCACCACTTGTTCCTGTCTTTCCGCAGCCAGCATTGCATTCACCCTTTCCTGCACCGGACAGTCCTTCTTCAAGTGTGGTCCACCACAAGTGAAACAACCCTTGAACTTGCCGTTTCTTTCATTTCCATAGGGATTCTCCGCTTGCCTCCCATTCTTAGCAAACCCTTCTGTTTCAGCAGCTTGGCCCTTTCCATTCTTCTTCCATTCCCTCGCCTTGTCTTTCTTCCCATCAGATTTTGAAGATTCAGCAGGGTCACCACCTAAATTGAAATCCGCCAATGCATCTGCCGCTGCAATAGCCATTGAGAGGTTGTGCACATTCTTCCTCCTCAACTATATTTGCGCCCATCCATTCAACCCGCTCATGAAGTAATGCAACTTGTCTTCTTCTGCCATATTACTTACATTCAGCATCAAGGACGAAAATTCCTTGACATACTCCCTCACCGTGCCACTTTGTTTC
>ML358405.1:0-61768 GCA_005239505.1 Nicotiana paniculata | reverse complement strand
AAACATGAAGAACGTTGTTGAGCGTTAACACCTTGCCGGAAGTCATCTTTAAGAATATCTTCCAATAACCTTCAATATTGGTTGTTGAATTATTTCATATGGAAATCTCTTCTTCGGGACCAACAGTAGAGTAAGTAGCAAATGCTTCTTTGACAACACAAACATGTCGAGTGGCTCCGGAGTCAATCCACCACTCCTTCAGATTCCCAACTAAGTTGCATTCCGAAAGCATTGCACAAAGATCATCAATGTCATCTTTCTTCTCCACTATGTTGGCATGTCCCTTCTTCTTATCCTTTTTCGGGAGACGATAATCAAGGGCTTTGTGACCAACTTTTCCATAGTTGTGGCAGTTTCCCTTGAATTTCTTTTTGTTCTGTTCCTTAGTCTGTCCAGAAGATCTCTTCATCTTCTTACTTTTTGGAGCAGTCTCCTCAACGGTATTAGCTCCCATGATCGTTGAATTTCCACGAGATNGAAAAATAAGTTGAAGTTCCTGAACTTGGGTTCCCACAGTTTTGCTATCTATCATTTTATAGTCTAGAAACTTGGCAACCACGAACTTCTTCAAGCATGCATCTTCTGTCTTGTACTTCTTCTCAAGTGCGTTCCATAATTCTTTCGAAGTATTTATCGCATTGTACACATTGTATAAGTCATCCTCTAAAGCACTTAAAATATAGCCTTTGCAAAGAAAATCTGTCTGCTTCCACGCCTCAACAATCATGAACTTTCATTGTCCGGTATGTCCGCAGCAGGCACTGGAGGCTCTTCACTAGTGAATTTCTGCATACCAAGTGTAGTAAGCCAGAAGAACACCCTTTACTGCCATCCTTTGAAGTTGGCTCCAGAAAATTTTTCCGGTTTTTCTGCGGTGGAACAACAGTCCGGCTCGACGAGGCTATCGTCGTTGCCGCAACAGTCGTAGAAGAATTTCCGTTATCAATTGCCATTTTTCACTGTCAACAATAGAAGAGTTCAATCAATGGCAAAACCAGAACAATAAACAATATTGTAATCAACAATAAACAGTATGTATAATAAATAAAAATCGAAGTTTTTATATACTGTTTCACAGAAAATGATGAAGTTTTTATGTTCTTCAAATCGTTTTCTGAATTTCAAAACTCTGATGAAGTTTTTATATCTTCAAATCAGAATAGTAAAATTCAGATGGAGTAGAAAACTTAAAGGTTTTTAATCTCCACAAATAGAATACAAAATATAATTTCATTAAGATTGTTAGTAATCTGTATCGTTGTAATATAAAACAATAAATTTTCTGTAAATATAGAAACAATGAGAAAACCTTAATAGCGTGGGCTCTAGTGCGGGATTAGCGCGACCGCGCTAGTGAAATTTACCAGGGACAGTGAGAAACCTGACTAGCGCGACCACTAGCGCGTGCTGAGCGCGGACGCGCTAGTTCAGGCGTCCTTAGCTTTTCCATGAAAAAATAATATAAGAATAAACCGAGCTCACTGAATACACAGTGTGTCCTTAAGAAAATTATTCCCCTCAAGTACCCGAGGTTTCGGAATATATCCTCCCAGGGTAAAACGATTTAACTCACCAGCGTATTGGTACCAAAAACTCCGGTGATCGGCGAATCACTTAATGGTCGTAAAACACACAAGAATATTTTTGTGCCGAAGCCGAGCGAGCGACGACGACGCGAGACTTGCCTTCTTCTCAACTCTTTAAGAGCTAGAAAAAGAGTTTCTCTATATATATACACTTAGAATTTCTTTCCTTCTTCCCATGAGGGACAAAGTGCACTAATTCAAAATTTCACTTCCCTCTATTTCTTTTCCCACCATTTTCCATTCACTCTCTTTAACCTACACCAAGCTTAAAATTAAGCTACACTAAGCTTAAAGACCAACAATCTTAATATCACCAACATTTTTGTTTATGTGATCTTGTTTAACTAGATAAGGGTTTAAGGAAAAATTAAAAAAAAAAGAAAGTTGAAGTTGATGGTCATATGTCATTATGTTTGTATGATTATAAATTTTTAAATTTTGTGGTCTTAAATAAAATATAACACCTGTATCGCTATAAAAATTACTAGTTCATTAGGAATAAAATGAAAAACTAAGTGAAGTTATTTTCAAATTTTGGAAAAGCTCCTTCTTTAAGTAAAAAATATAATCACTTACACTGAAACAATATGGCTTACAATTAGATTTCTTTCTGTAGTTAAATAGGTGTATCTGACAAAGTATATACACCTATATTCGAACATACTTTCGTGAAGAGAAAAATGCGACAAAATATAATTAAATGTGTGTATATGACAAATTATATTCACCTCTAAGACGTTAATACAATTGGTTTATTCACTTTAATGCAAATCCGCCCACAATCTCTTTCAGGCCTATGTCTGTCCCTCCTGTTAAATTACTTCAGCACGGTTGGCTAATAAATACACGCTCCTCCGCTCGTTCGGGGCAATTACCCATAATGTCACTTACTCCTAGACTCAATACATAAAAAGAGTGTGCTAGTGGGTTTTGCAGATAATGGAAATTAACAAGACAAGTCTTTGCCCAAGAAAATAGTTGCACATCTTTGGGAATTGGCTTTATCTCTACTTCTTCTGCCTCAAGCTGAACTTGATCTTTCTCACTTTTTAATGCTGTGATTAAAAAAAACGTCTTGTTTCTTCTGTATCTCTATACTAATGGCCAACAACAATATTTATCATCACAATGCCAGTACTTCTTTTTCTTTTACTGAGCCTGACCCTGAACCTGACGATATTTCTGTTTTTCTTCGTCATATTCTCAATCATTCATCTTCGTCTTCATCTAATTTTATGACCCATGAAATGCAATATTCCTCATCGCTACCTCATCCTCTGCCTAAAAACCAACATTGCCTTGATATATCGAATGGCGAGTTATCTTCCGTATTGAATTCGTCGGCTGCCGGCATTTTCTCGTCTTCTTATGGGGCTTATAATGTCCCAGCAAATGTTTCTTCTTCATCTGTTGGCACTATGGACAACGACCCTGATGAGTATGAATGTGAAAGTGAGGTACTTCTACACACTTCCTACTTCGTTTTTCATTCATTTATCAATTATTAAGTTCCGAATTTGGTGTTTTTATTAAGGCCCTGGCATTGAACTACTAGCTGTGATAACACTGATTCTTTATGCAACAGGGTGGTACGGAGGACTTGGGGGTGGAAGGTTCAGCACAACAACTACCACCTCGTAACACTAATTCCAAGAGAAGCAGAGCAGCTGAAGTCCACAATTTGTCTGAAAAGGTTGTTTCTTTTATCTAGTTTTATGTTATTTGAACCCACAATTTCAAAAGTTAGTAATAAATTCTGTTCTAAAAGTCTTCAAGATCGAACAAACAAAGTTTAAATCTTGAATATGCCTCTGCTTACCACTGATGTTAAATCTTGGCAGAGGAGGAGAAGCAGAATTAATGAGAAGATGAAAGCATTGCAAAATCTTATTCCAAATTCTAACAAGGTGAGGAATCGCATGTTTAGCAATTTTGAATTGGTTTTGAAACTAGAAAATGATTTATCAGCGTAGTTAATGATTGATAGTGAGTTAATTATTTTCTAATGGATTTCTGGACAGACCGACAAGGCTTCAATGCTTGATGAAGCCATTGAGTACCTCAAGCAGCTTCAGCTCCAAGTACAGGTCTGCTGCCTTTTATTTTAAATTTGCTGCATGTGATTGTAATATACGTTGGCTAGGTTCTAGCTTTTTTCTCAAGGGAATTCATTTCTTTCCTATAAAAAGAGCGGCTGTTGGATCTAAAGCATTGAACACCTTGATCTTACTGTTTTAGTTTGGGATTAAAGTTCCCCTGCCGCCAGAGATGAACCCAGGATTTGAGCACGACGGGGCACCACTGTGTGCTAATCACTAGCAATAAGATTCGGCGTGCAACTTTTTGAAAACTTAATGATTATAATGACTTATCATTCACGTATAAACAGAAGAAGTTCTAAAGAAAAGAGCACCGAACAAAGAGATATTTTTGCGCCAAAATGGGTGCTATGCGAGAAAATGTTTGATTAAGCATGTTTAGCACTTAAATTTTCTAGTCTTTTTTAAGATAAAATAAAGGGCGAGGGATCAAAAGGGCGTAAAGAAATCAAGATTAAAAAAAACTAAAAAAGAGTCTTAAACTCCTAGTTTCCACTGCCCAGTCGAAGTCAAAGTGATTGATGAAGAAGGTTAGTGGTGTAAAGATTGTATTTTTCTATTTGTGGGGTGATAAGTTTCTATTTGAAGCTTTTAATTTTAGGGGATGAAATTGAATTTTTTTAAAATTAAGTTGACTATTATGTATTAGAAGTAAGAACTAAATTGTAATTGAATTCAAAAGTAAAAGAATAAAGGAAAAAAATAAAACAATTTGTTATTATGTATGAATATACGTTGTGTTCAATTAACTAAAAAAATTAAAGATGGGATTCGAACTAGGATCATCCAACAAACAAGGGAATTGAAGCGCCCAACATAACTATTCTTCTGTCCGCCTTTGAATGTCTGGGGGCACAACTAAAATATTTAAGGGGTCCTATATATATACTTAAATATGTATAACGTATATATACAAGATTTTTTCCGAGGCTAACAAGTCCGTGACCCCTCTACATGCCATGTAGGTCCGCCTCTGCCTACCGCTGCTTTGTATTTTTGTTGGTGCAAAATAGGTTGGTAGAATGACTGAAATCTTCTCTCTTAAACTTTATTAAGCGTAGAGGGGTTTAAATATCCAACTTAAAAACTGAAAAACTACGCATAATCTTCAGAATAAAATTTAAAAGCCTAAAATATCTCAACTAAACTTATCTAATGAAAATTTAAAATTAAACAAAGTAGACTCCTCCTACAACTTAGTAAGTTGTTATTCTAGCAAATCAGCAGTAACAGAAGCAATATTTAATAGTTTTGAAAAAGCACTACTCTAGTATCTCAACAAGAAGTCCAAGAAACTGATTAAACATCTTAATTCACCTTTCATGTCATCTGAATATTGTTGGCTTTCTTTTTCTGTAATGTTGAATAGGAGCTAGTGTTATATGTTATTCTAACCGTTCAGTAGGTTGGGGACTTCTATTTCCATATGGATAATCAGTTGTACTTGGAAATGTTTATGTGGAAAATTTTGATTGAAAAACTAAATTTCTTGTTCCATACCTGGAAAGTTTGTTGTCCCATTGGTAACTTATAGTGGAAAGATTGGAGAGAAATGAAACTGGATACATCAATATTCGATTCAAGATGCTTTGGATGGTTATTAATGTGCTCTCTACCTCCTTTGTCATCGAAAATTCTTTTGGCTGATCAATAACTACGGATATTTCCTAGATTGGCACTAGATCCGGAAATTCTGTTAGTAGTTAAAACTAGTTTGTTTGTTTTAAGTTGTTATGATTTGTAGTGTGATATTGTGCTTCAAATATCAGATGTTGACAATGAGAAATGGGTTAAGCATGTATCCTTTGGGCCTACCACGAGTGTTAAAGGAAAATCAAGTCTCCCAGCTAAGTATGGGTTTATGCGAGGGGAATGGATACACAAATGCTAAAACGGCGGGGCCTCTCCACGTAAACCAAGACACTTCGTTAAATGCCATTTTTAGTCCATATGAAAATCGTACAGAGACAAAGCTAACACCAGTGGCAACTATGTCAAACAATGCTTTTGAGTCAGAGTCATCGATCAATGTTCACCTCGATCCCTTTCAGCTCTCAAGATCTACTTGTAAGGTTAGTTGAATGTGACCTAATGGAATGCAGATTAAGGAATCAATATGTAACTATTTGACATTCACATTCTGTTTGTTGCATAGGGAATTTTGAGGGAGGATTGGTTACCTTTACATGAAATGAGCGAGCGACAGGCCAAAAGTGTTTCAATTGGTAAGTTGTTTGCTTAAAATCCTTACCTGTTTGACAGCTTTTGCCTTGCATCCTGTTCTATTTACCATCGTTTTTTCATTGTATAATAGGAGAAAATGTGGCATCCTCGGATCCCTTTGATGCATCTGACTTGAAGAGAAATACTCTAGAAGCATGCTTGCTCCGATATCAATTTGGAGCTACGGGTGAAACCAATATGGATTGCGACCGACTTCTTGCCCCAGAATTGTATAGGTAATTAGTACCAGGCACGAGTACTTTTCCACAGATTTTTCGAAATAGAATTTCTATTACTAATTTTCGTAGTTCTGTTGTCAGCCACGTTGGAAGAAGTACATCTGTTGACACTATCAAAACCGAATGCAGCAACTTCTAAAATTTTGTTTGCATCATCCTACTGGAATTTGTCAAAGAAATGACATGTATCTTGCTGCTTAGGGTGATGTTTAATGTAGCTAATTTATGGGTTCAAACGTTATTCATGTCTGCGTAGCTTGTACTGTTGTTTAGTGTAAAATTTGGCATATAAATGTAAAGACTGGACTATATTCTCTGTTGTTGAGACGAGGACTACTAGGCATATACTTCTTTGTTACTCAGATTTGTCCGATTAATCTAAAGCTGATTTGCTACGCTTCATGCACGTAGTTTAGTTAATGCATGAACTGAAAACAGCTAATCAAGAGAAACAACAAGAATCACTGCAGTTTTATATATATACACACATAAGATCATCAAAGGTTTTCTTTTCTTGTTGAGGAACGCAAATATTCTCATGTAATAAAACGTATTGACGTCAATAAAAAAAAAGTTTTAAGAACTAGAAGCCAACTGATTCAAACTTAGAACATTCTTTTCCTGTAGATTGCAGAAAAGTGGCTCACATCTCATTCTATAAGGAACGTATTGCAATGTTGGAATTGGAATAATACTGTGGTTGATTGACTTATTAGTAGTAATAACAAAAAGGTAAGTTAAATGCTTGATACTGTATATAATTGTTACACTATTAGCATATTTTACCTGATTATAACAAGTTATTATTTATTTTATTCTCAAGATTATCAAAGTAGATTTACTAATAAGTATTTAATGCATAAAAGTTAAACTCGTTTAATTTACTCATCTTCAGTGAAATGTGCGGATATTCTCATTTTCTTGTCATTTTACTGTGTAGGGATGCTCAAAATCGAACCGGATAACCGCATCATACCGAAAAATCAAACTAAACCGATTAAAAAAACTGACTAGGTTTGGTTTGACTTGGTTTGGTATTGAGTAAAAAACTTGAATCAAATAGACATATAAATATATAATTTTTATATTGATTTTTTTTTAAATATAGAAATATTTGGAATCCTCTCATGTGTTAACCTTGAAAGCGTTCATTGACAGTAAAATCATTGAAGACGACTAAAAAAATAACTATCATGTGTTACTAACAAAATTCTTCCATTGGAATTTTTTAATAGATCATATATTTATTAATTTTTTCAATATTTACTAAACATATATTCACTTATCAAAATTTTATTTATAACTTTAACAAAGTAAGATTTGAATAATATTCATGTAACAAAAAAATTACGAAAACCCGACAAAACAGAACCAATATAGTTGGTTTGGTTTGATTTGATAAAAATCTAATCAACCCGATCCATATAAACCCCTAGGCATTGCAATATAATTCATTACCTTGCGTTTTGGGTGTTGTTGACAAGATAATGAGGCCCTGATTAGTTTTCTGAGAAGTTTTTTCTAGAAAAAAGTTCGTCGAAAAACAACAACAATAAAAAAAGGTAAGTAAATGAATAATTTGATTGTTAGAAGTTATGTTTTGTTCCTAAAAGGGATTTTCAGAAAATGTCTAAAGACAATTTAATTCAAGTATCTTTAATAGATTTATTTATGGACGGATAAACCCTTGTTGGCTCAATGTTGACACTAACCAAAAGAAAGGCAAAAAAGTAGTGGTGTTGATCGACGTATCCTAAGTTTGCAATTGGAAGAATAATACCCACTAGTCCTTTTTTTTTTTTTTAATGAAAAATGGAAAAAAATAAAAGGACAGTTACTGGTCTACATTCTTCAAACAAAGTAACTTCCCTTTTTGTTCTTTATAACAATACTTGCTATAATATCTAAAAATACTCAAAATAATGGATGATTTTATATAGAGGTTTGACTGTATTTACCAGCTCTTCCCGCTCCAAAAAAAGAAATCTGTATTGTTAGATATTTCCAAAAAGAAAAGCATATATATATATATATTAGCTAACAAAAGAAAATTATTTTCGATTAAATTTTTGTGTTTTGCCCAAAAAATAAGATAAACTAGTTTTGTGGACTTGTGAGTCCCAAGTCTTTGAGAAAAAGCAAGAAAAAAGACTTGCTACTTTTCCAGTCCAAGAAGTGGGCGTTTTTTCAATATTATTATTCTCTTAACGTGAAAGAGAGGGCAAAAGCAAGAACAACCAGATCAATCTTTGGCGCTCTCCTCTTTATATATTCTTCCTTTTTCGCAACTTAGTTTGTAACGGTCTCAACGAATCCTCTCGCTTTCTCCCTATAAAACCTCCTTACAGTTTCTGTTTGCGAATTTCAACTGCGCTAACCCTAGGATTTGTGTGGAGATTGAGGACAGTTATGGCTGAACTTATAGCTAATGGCCGGCCTGATCAGTTTGCCAATAGTATTGATGGACCCACCAATCCTATGGTCACTCCTATTTTAACAGATCTCTATCAGTTTACTATGGCCTATGCTTACTGGAAAGCTGGAAAACACAGTGAACGAGCCGTGTAATTATTCATTTTCTCTCTAATTCCTCTTCGTTTCGCTAAATTTATTTCCTTTATGTACGTAATTGTTTCGGGACGCTATTGTTATAGATCAACAATTTCTAATACTTTAGCCGTAGGGCAAAGCATTTTGTTTGCTGAGTTGGCGGATTACGCTGATTATTTAATTATTTGGTTAATATTTTCAGGTTCGATTTGTATTTTCGGAGGAATCCATTTGGTGGTGAATATACCATATTTGCTGGTTTAGAAGAGTGCATTAAGTTTATTGCTAATTTCAATTTTACTGAGGATGAGATAGCTTTTATCAGGTCATCATTGCCCCCGTCATGTGAGGTAAAGTTGTTATGGACAAGTAAATATGGAACCATAATGTGTGATTAAGTTAATTCGTTATGCTTGATATATATAGGGATCTTTACACGAATAGCCGGTCATATTAATTGTCTTTTTTTTCTAGTAAAATATATGGATTATACATTAATTATACACAATTATACATATATTATACATCCACCGACTATTTTTAGTTTGTTATTGGGGGGCGGCTATTTGAGTTAATTCTTCATATATATATATATATATATATATATATATATATATATATATATATATATATATATATATATATATATATATATATATATATATATATATATATATATATATATATATATTGATTGTCAGTGTTTGATCATAAGCATATTTAAATGGATTATGTAGGATGGCTTCTTTGAGTACCTTCGGGAACTTGACTGTTCAAATATTGAGATATATGCTGTTACTGAAGGATCAGTAGTCTTTCCCAAGGTACCGCTGATGAGGATTGAAGGACCAATTGCTGTGAGTTCCATTAACACTATCTTTTTATTCGTGCTTGTTGTTGAAGCTTCTTAACGGGGATGTTTGTTGCATCTTCTTAGTTTTATGTTCATTTTTTATATGCTTGATGATTACTTATGTCTCAAAGGTGGTTCAACTACTGGAAACTCCATTTGTAAACCTCATAAACTATGCATCACTAGTTACTACTAATGCTGCAAGACACCGTTTCGTAGCTGGAAGGTCCAAGATACTGCTTGAATTTGGGCTTCGGAGAGCACAGGTTGTTTACTTTTCCTTGTGATATTGTTAAATAGGAAGGTCTATATGACTTGCAAACTGTGAACAGACTATTTGAACCTTCGTTAGCAGGGTCCTGATGGTGGTATATCAGCATCAAAATATTGCTACATGGGTGGATTTGACGGGACAAGGTGATTCGTGTTTATTTCACTCTGTTTCCATGAAATAGTGACATTATCTATTTATCTTATTAAATGAGATGTGGATTTCTAAATTCGTTATATTTTATTACTATAAAATTTAGAGATTCATGAGCTAGTACCCGCGAAATATCTATTGCTACTATTGGTTTAATTTAAAATTTGAAGAACTCTTGGGTTCACTAACTTCTTTCTTTTGAAAAGCAAATTCCTTTAAATTCAATTTCTTTCAACACGTAAAGAACATTCTGTAAGCTTCTTCCAAAAACGAAGCAGGACGTATTAGAAAGGATCACTGCAATTGTAAGTCACGTGTTGTTTGATTCTTATTCAAGAGCAAGATTGCAAGAGTGAGAAAAGAGTGGGGTCTTGATAGCAACGACATATGCAGGATTTTTCATAAGCGGTGTCTGCATTTGAAGAATTAAACAAATGAATAAATCACTATAACATCATATTAAAAAAAAAATGAAAACTTGACTTTGGATGGAGCAGGCCGCAAACAGCAAGCCGCTAGTATAATACTTTCAAAATTAGGGTTTCTACCCCCTCTAGGGTAGGGGTAAGGTCTGCGTACACTCTACCCTCCCCAGACCCCACTAGTGGGATTTTACTGGGTTGTTGTTGTTGTTGTTGTTGTTGTAAGTTTGGTTGAATAATGCCGGACTGCTAAGTTATTTCTTGTCAATAGTGCTAACGAAATTGATTGCAGCTCAGTTGGTTTATTTACTCCTTTTTAGGTTAGAAGTCGGCAGTTCAATCCGTGATATCCTTAACCATAACAAGGCTCAAATTTTTTGAAACAAATGCTAACCTAGTGAGATTCAAACCCTTGACCTCCCTGAGAAAATTGAGGCGCATCACCACTGAGCCAACAAAGTTTGTTGACAAGTGGTGTCATTTTCTAATATTTATAACAATATATTTTGCATAGAATAATACATAAGATGCTCCCTGAACTTGCCCCCAAAAGTTAGTTTCTCATTCAACCTTTACGAGTTTCCTTTTCCATTCTATACTTGTCCGAAATAAATTTAATAACACCCTAAAAGCTGATGTGGCACAAAAGAAAAAATAGGCGCGTTACTAAAATTAAATCACAAATTTTGATTTTTCTTCTTCTTTTTTATACAAAAAAGACAGATTTTCTTGAATCCCCCNTTTTTTTTTACCCCCCCCCCCCCCCCCCCTCATCTTTCACGTTCCCAAACCCTTCTTCTCCTTCTTAACGCCCAGTCTCTTCTTCTCCATTTTCACACCTATAATCCAGATTTTCTTGCCCCTTCCGCTTTAATCTTTGTCTTCACTGCACAGTCCTTTCTTCTTCAATTGCCAATTTTTTTATTTTGACTCACCTCAAAATATTGTTCTCTTTAAAGAATCTGCAACAACAAAAGAAAGAAATATTTGTCATTTTAATAGAAGTGATAAAATAGAAATAAAGATTATGTTTAATATATAATCTCTTGAAGTGTAATATATTTATGAAATTGGTGGTGATTTGGAAATCCATCACCATCTAGTGTGTCAATTTGACATACAGTTTAATGGGTTTCTGGTGTTTGATGGAAATGGGTTCTTTTGAAATCGATTTTGAGCATATCGTTAACTTGTAACAGAAATTCGTTAATTTAATATACAATTTAATGAATTTGGTGATGGTTGATGGAATTGATGATGATGAATTTGGCCATGAAATTGGTGGTGTAGATTTGGTGATGACTAGTAAAATTGGAAGGTTTTTATTGAATATACATATATAAGTATGTAATATGCAAAAGGGATAATACATAAGATTCACCCTGTACTTGTCCAGGAAAATTAGTTTCACTGTCAACCTTTACGGGTGTCCTAGTACCTCCCTATCCTTATTCAAAGTGAATTCAATACCACCTTCTAAACATAATACCACTTTCACAGTATAAGGTGCATCACACGATGCCACATCAGCACCACGTCAGCATCATATGTTTTTAACTTTTTTTTTCTTTTTTTATTCACACATTTTTTTGTCTTCTTCCACACCCACCACCAAACCTCCATTACCACCAATAACACCACCATACTTATATATGTATATTCAATAAAAACCTTCCGATGAAGCGGTGTCGGATGACACAATTTCGATCTATGTACCTTTGCCCCTGCTTGATATGAGTGTTTTAACATCAATGAAGATTATTAAATTGCACATTTGCATGCCGGTACGGACGTCAGATAAACTTTTAACATTATTTCTTTTGCTTTACCTAGAAAATCAATTGTTCAAGGACGAATTTGATCCTTAAGATGGATGCATCCACTTGATAAACAACTGTGGTGCATGTCTACATTTGAATGCTGCATATCAGCGACCTGACATTTACTTGATATGTTTGTCAATTGTCATTTTATTGATACTGAAATACAGCGTCTTCATTTCCTTTTGATGTTCTATTTCTTTTATCATAAACAATTCAGGAGGATCACTGTCTTTTTGTGTTTTGACAGCAATGTGGCAGCTGGAAAGCTGTTCGGAATCCCACTCCGTGGAACACATTCCCATGCTTTTGTTAGCTCATTTCTGGTAGGTGCAACCTTCTGAACAACTTTGCCTGCCCTTGAAATAAGTGAGACCTGTACTGTCAAACTGCTCTGACAGTTTGTCTGACCCTCTATATTCAAGATGATAATTACTTAAAGACCTGGTCTTTAATTAGAGCATAGCAAGAAACATGTCTTAAGTTAGTAAAGTGCTCCATTCAATCCCCATTTTAGTCCTTTCAACAAATGTTAGTTAATTAGTTACCAATCTATTTGTGTATTCTCGTATCCCTTGTCTTCTGTGATTACCTGTTATTGCTTTCGTGTCGGCTTTCTAGTTGCAATACCTAGTGTATTTAGTTTTGTATTTTTGCTTCAGTTTTCTAATTGTTATGCTTGTTGTTGTTGCCCTTTTTTTACCTATCCTAAGCCGAGGGTCTTCCGGAAACAGCCTCTCTGCCTTCTTGAAGGTAGGGGTAAGGTCTGCGTACACACTACCCTCCCCAGACTCCACTTGTGGGATTACACTAGGTTTGTTTGTTGTTGTTGTTGTTGTTGCTTCAGTTACTAATCTATTATTATTACCATTTGTCATTATTACAGTCGTTTTGAAGGTATAGTTGCCACATCTATTCGCTTTCTGGCCAATTTTGATGAGGACATAATCATTTCATCTGTAACACATCTGATGATAATATTGTGAATTAGATACTGTAAAGATGATTTTGGTTGTTAAACAAATTACTTAAACTCTCCAATAGAATCGTTCGCTGTTGGGAGTGGAACGCAAGTGTTCTTCTTCCTTCTTATAGCTCCATATGTATTGTTAGAGTGCATAAATGCTTGTATACTCAATTGGTTAAGTGACAATTGTAGTTTCTTCTTCAAATGTCATCGAGTGGCATCAGTTGACTATGTTAGTCGATGCATAATTACACATAGCTCGATTACGAGCTCATTCAGTTTTGTGCATTGGAATTGCTGCTTAGAGCTGATTATTGGTATGCATACGATCAAATGATCTTCCATCATGTCTTATCAAAAAACACAAAAACAACAATTTTTCCTCCCGACTCAGCCAGAACCCTTAGTAGATGAGTGAGCTGTAATTTGTAAGCTCATCAAGTCATGTTTTCTTCGTGGATATTCATTTCAAGTTTTTTTACTATCAATTGTTTTGTCGTGTTGCTTCTTTATGCCCAGAACTTTTTTTTGCACTGGGTTGTGCACTCAACATCGTCTACTTGCTTGAAGTCATCTGTTATCTAACTTAATCCTTATAATGCAGAGCCCAGATGAGATCATAGAGAAATCACTTCAACATCGTGATGGTTCTAGTGTTTGTGAAGATTTCGTTAGTCTGGCACAAACATGGCTTAATAAATTGAAGGTATTACCTCACTTAAATTCAGCTGCTTATCTAATTCTTTTGATATACCAGTTGGATCCTCAAACTTTATTGAAGTTTTCCGTTTGGTCTTTTTAAATTCGATCAGTAAAAGTTTTCCGTCTGGTCTATTCTTGGATTTTGACCATTTCGATTTGTTTCTTTATGATAAATCAAATGGGTTCTCTCATATTGTTAATACCTCTTTCATTCATCAAAAACAAAATTTGTTATTACCTCTTTCATTTAAAAATATCATTAGGGTTGACTTCAATTTTCATCTTTCCATTTCAATACACTATTGATGCTCCTAATCTTCCCTGCAAAACTTGCTCAAACCATCAAGAGGGATGGAGTTTGATCCAATTCAATTGATGTCAGAGTGTGAATGCTTGTCAGTCTTCAATAAAGTAGGCCTAATATAGAAAACTTGATGGACTCTAAGTTTCCTATGTACCATTTAATTGCCAAAAGGTAGTAAGACTTCTGTATTCTTACATTTAATTCTGCTTAACCCCTAGGGATAGCTGAATTCATAGCCAGCTTAGTGGATATGTGCCTAATGCGTGATCTCTATGGTTTGATTCCACTGAAACAAACTGTGTCCTTTCAGGTGATGTGTGCTCAGAGGTAGCTAATGCTACTTAGAGGTTGCATACCATTACAAAATAAAATGTACTGTATATGTTTTTTATGGTTGATTAGGGTGAAATAATTTCATTAATTGTGAGAGTCTTCTCTTAGTACTCTGACGGTGATACTGGAAAATAAAACTATCATGAATCTCATGTAGGCCTTCCTTAATTCTTATACAAAGTTTAAAAATCTTTCTAGCATCATTAGAGTATTTCCGTTTTTTGATATATCAAAGCAATTGGTACTCTATCAGTACAGGGCATTACTCTGGAATCTGCTTCTCTTCCATTTTGAGCATGGATATCATTGATGTGATGGCTCTTTGATCTTTTCAGTGGTCACACTTATTAGGTGGAATTTTCAGCGAGACAAACCAAAGTGAGTTAGCAGCTTTCACCTCCTATGCACTCGCATTTCCTGGAAGCTTTTTGGCACTTGTAGACACTTATGATGTAAGTACAACTTGTCACCTTATGCAATTCCTTGTGTTGTTCCTCTGCTTCTGAGATATTTGGCCTTGCCATCTAGAACTATGCACATGTAGCTGGTAGAGCGAAAAACCATAGCCAACATGTGCATTAATTTCAGTTTGTATCATAGACAGCAAAATCTATCCTGAAAGAGAATGCTACCTTTCTCATGATATCAAAATATCTAGCTAGGTTTTTGTTATTTGGTTATACAATGTTCTGCGAAAGTGATCAAACTTTTTGGTTGATCTTGACCTTTGATGACGTTTTCATGTACTTTAACAGGTCATGAGAAGTGGTATTCCAAATTTTTGTGCAGTTGCTCTTGCACTTAATGATTTGGGGTAAGCTCTTTGCATGATGAATTCTATTTAGATTGTAAACAGGCCTTTCTTTACTGCATGTCTCTGCTTCTTGTGTGATGCTTATGGGTATGGTGTAGCGTCGTAATATCACCTCGCCGGGTAGGGGTAAGGTCTGCGTACACACTACCCTCCCCAGACCCCACTTGTGGGATTATACTGGGTATGTTGTTGTAGTGCCGTAATATTCTCATGGATTATAAAAGTGTATGCCAACTGGAATTCCTAATTTTGCAATTTCTTAAGCTGATATATTTAAGCTTGTGTTATTATACTTCCATGAACATGAAAGAATAACTAGCCTAGAAAGAAAACACAGTATTTTGAAATAGAAAATGTGAATTCCTTCACAAAGCACAAACAAGCAACGTTGGGCCAGGGTCATTAAAGGTACTACGACCTTTTCCCCGGGAGCACTTCGTCTTAGGTTGAGAAACATGTGCCCTTCCTCGTGGTACTTTCAAGATGATATGTATTTATGTTAAGTGTATATATGTGGACCTGAAAGGGAGGGATAACCTAGTCGAAAGGACCCTCCACTTTCAACCATGAGGTTCGAGCTCAAGTTACCAAGAGAGCAAAGTAGGAATGGGCCATCATTGACTCCTGGGTGGAAGGGGTTTCTACGAGAGGGGAGGCATTGTCCATATATAAAAGAAGGTTTCTCAGACCATCTTCGTGTGCTATTAATGAAAGCTATTTACTTGTGGACAATTGGTAGTGCAGACCATTCTATTTCATTATCTCTCTGGAGCTTTATAATTTTTTGAATCAGAGCTCGACATATCTCCCCTTGCTTCTAATCAATAGATTTGTTTTTTTGGGCAATGTATTGCTTTAAGCCTGAAATTTTACTTTGTCTACTTGTCTGTTTCTACCTTCCGTGGTGATTTTCTAGTGTATTTGTTTGCTCTTTTGCACCCATGTCTTCTATATTTTGTTTTCAGGCTGTTTAGTATTTCGTACTATTATGCAGGTATAAAGCTGTGGGCATTAGACTAGACTCTGGTGATCTTGCTTATCAGTCATGTGAAGCTAGGAAATTCTTTCGTGCTATTGAGAAAGAATTTGGATTGCCTGGTTTTGGAAAGATGAATATCACAGCTAGCAATGACCTTAATGAGGAAACTCTGGATGCACTAAATAAACAAGTAAGATCATGAGGATTACTACTTGTGCTATGTTATTCTAGTTTTTCATGGTCTAATCTCTGCAATATTTGTAGTCCAGTGTGCATCTCCCTGTCTTTTTATGCTTCATGTTGTTTGTTAGCCATTATCTGGATTAAGGGTATACATACACTCGAAGTGCTCGTAAATGTATTTCTTCAACGCATATATTTTTATCAGCTGAGAATGAATTATTAACAGGAAAATATCTTTAGCTTGATTGTATGAAGTCGGCTTAAATAGCCCCCCCATGATTTTGTGGACACAAATAATTCTTGTAGAAATAAAGCAATAACCACTTTACTGGTAGATAAAAGCACATCCCCACTTACTCGTAGTTAATGGAATTGTTGAAAGACCAAATCTGCCTACATTGGTTTATGGAGGCGTGAATACTCTACCTAACTTGATGTCTTTTCGTTATCGAACCCTCAAATTATTTGAGTTTATAGCCTGAATGTTGGTTCTCATACACCTGTCGACTTTCATTTTTCTCCATCAGGAAAGCTGCATCAACTAACTTATTTTCTAAACAGGGTCATGAAGTTGATGCATTTGGTATTGGAACTCATTTGGTTACCTGCTATGCTCAAGCTGCTCTTGGTGTTGTTTTCAAGTTAGTTGAAATAAACAATCAGCCTAGGATCAAACTTTCTGAAGATGTGTCAAAGGTCTGCTGAAGCTATGGATATTCATTTGGCATTTAGATTCAGTGCAGAAGTCCATAATTTTTTTGTTTCTAGGTCTCTATTCCATGCAAAAAGCGGTGTTATAGATTGTATGGAAAGGAAGGATATGCCCTTGTAGACATAATGACTGGCGAAAATGAGCCACAGCCTAAGGTGATTTTTTGAGGCTTGCCTTGTTGAGCTCCTAGTAGCTCTTCTTCATATTTCTTCCTTTTATCAATATTTATTTAGAAGTTCGATAAATTTTGTGGTTACAAAAAACAGATAATGGACAATTTTTTTCCTGCAATTTGACAGGTAGGTGAACGAATTTTGTGCCGCCACCCGTTTAGTGAATCTAAAAGGGCATATGTGGTGCCCCAGCATGTTGAGGAGCTTTTAAAGTGCTTTTGGCCTGGAAATTCAGGTAGGAGTTGTGATCTCTCCAAATGTATTAGCTTTTTTAGTTTGAATTATTTATTTTCTGCAAAAGCATGACCGTACTTTGCCCTAAATTCCAAAATATGTGTTGGAAGCCTATGTTGGCGACATTATTAAGTTCCAGCGACATATGGAAAAGTGACTACTGCTTAGAACTGCTTGAACATACTTTTTACGACAATATCCAGTATGATCACCTTGGTTTAAGCTTCAAAACAACCAAACCATTTACTTTTAAGGAGGCTTTAATGATTACCATGGGGAAACCTCCGCATCAGCTGCCCCTATAGTTCATACAAAATGTTAACTAACGGATGTTGGTTTGTCATTTCTGAAGATAAAACTAGAGAAGATCTTCCTCCTTTGAAGGAGATCAGGGAAAGATGTATAGAACAACTGGATAAAATGCGACCAGATCACATGAGAAGGCTGAACCCAACACCATACAAGGTAAGAACCAAATGAGAATAGCAACTTCCACTAATTCTGCTTCAATGAATCTTGGCTGAAGCATTGTTATACATTTTTGTTGAGCAGGTAAGTGTAAGTGCTAAGTTGTATGATTTCATCCATTTCCTCTGGCTAAATGAAGCACCTGTCGGCGAGTTGCAGTGACCATGAATGAATAGTTTGAGGACTTAAACTGGAACATCCGGTGGTTCAAAAGAGTCTTACTAGGTTTTCAGCAATGTGTACCTCTTTCCTCAGTGTAGTCTAAAACTTTACATAAAGAAACCAACCAAACGAAAATACTTTTCTTCTTTTTCTTTCTGATGCTGTTAGAGTCAAATGTATAAGCTTTCTTGGAAATTTGTTAAAGTCAATAAAAGTGTGGTTGTTTTTCTTCTGCTTGCTTCTTTTTGCCAGTTTGTTGCCTCAATGAAATCCTTTCTCAAAGACGCGGGGATAAAACAGAATGTGATCTAGGGGCACAAAATATTGTTATGACTAAGATAATAAGTGTGACTAAATTCAGTGACTGCAAAAAGTTTCAGTTGATTTAGTTTATGAAAATAATAATGGAATTTCATTCCTCTGAAATTGGTTTGTTTGTTCCGATACCAACTAACATTTTTCTTATTATTTACACGAGACATGGAAAATAATGGTAGTATTAGACTTGCTAGAATGAGACAATCAAATCCTTAAGCTGCACCCACCCGTAGGCACATCTATCCCGGAACTTCTGTACGGTTGATGCTGCTGCTTCAACCGCGGTTCGTATCCTAGCAAGCTCCTTCTCTACTTGTATTCTCATGTTACTCTCTACCTGTCACTCAAAAGACAATTTCGAGATTAGCAACTTATTCACCTGAGGGGAAAAACAAAAAACGAAATACCATTTTGACGAATTCAGAGTGGGCTAGAGACAACCTTATCTATGCAGCGAACAGTGTCTAAGACGTAGCAGAAATAAGCAAGCTGTCTGTAAAGATCTGCTTCCGTATACTGCCAGAGTGCATTGTACAAAAAATTTATCAGTAACCAGCTAAAACAATACTGCAGGTTAACTAAACAAAGGAATCAAGCTATATATCAGAAAGTAAACCTGTCTTAGTAAATGCCCGTTACAACGGGGATAATTTGGACAAACAGTTCCCCTCTCAGAGTCCCCAATAACTCGCAGGTTCAAGCTACGAGTTGTGTAGTTGCAAGTTTCGTCATCGCACTGAAAAGAATAAAATGGTCTAATTAGACTATTGATGTCTAGCAAGCTCGTCAGAGCAATAGTTATAAAATATAAAAGCACATACAATCATCACTCCTTTATAGTACGTTGAGACAAAGCCTTCTACTTGCCTTTTAACCTGTCAATGATGCCATTAAAACATCAGTCTACAGCATAGATGTATCAATCGGCCTGTCACTAGTTATATAGCTTATATATGTAAATCAACATAGAATTCCTTTTCTTTTTCAGTCAAAAGAACAAGCAAATAAAACAAAGCAAAAATATAACTTAAAAAAGATGACGATTGCCAAAAGAAGAGAGGAAATCATGGAAATGAAAGGTAGATAATGCAAGAAAGTGAGACTGATACCAAGTAAGGAATCAGGGGAAAGTCAACATGACACCAAGAGAGAACCACAGAACTAAACGTTTCGAATGAGAGAATCTAGAGATGAGATCGTGTTAGCACTTCATGCCATCTATACTCCTAGCGAGAAAGAAATCTCCTAGCGAGAAAGAAATCATATCAGTTGGGAAGAAAAATAGATGGCACTAAGGCACTTTTCCATGATTATATGTTTAAAACATTTTGGACAGTACGGAACAGTTGAAACTCAAGACAGTACCTGGTTTGCTATCAACGCCGGTGATATATTCCCTTCACTCTCCTCTGGGCATTTGGGACAGCTAAATCTTTCCCAGAACTTGCTGGGAGCCCCTTCTACTTGCAGGTCTGCTGGCTTTTGACTAATTGATGAACATACAGAACTAAATATAGGTGTGCACTCAAAAGAGCCGGAGCAGCTGGGGCATGTCAAAGTCAAAGGCTCACAACCCCGATATCTGCATTTAGGATTGTCCAAAGAAAATTATGTTTTTTTCATGAATGTTCATATAGCACACGAGATAGCATTTTAAAATGTAAACTCAAAACTGAGTGAGACTAGGGGGAGAGAGATAGAGAGAGAGGTGAAGCAGGAAAAAAAGTGTGAAAGGAAACTGATACGATAAAGCAATAACTAGTATGAATTAAAGTAAATGAAAGGAAAACATCTTCAACCTGTACTAAAGATAAAAGGAAAAACTAAACTTGTTTTTCCTTTCAGTTAAAATGAAGCCTAAAATTCATTTTATTATAACTAGTGAAACACTTTAGATGATTGAGAAAAAATGCCGCTTACACCCCTCAAAAGCATTTTGTGATGTATCTCTCAAAAAACAAACGCATGATCGTGCATCGAGTTTATTAAATTGTTATAACACTTCTCTGAAAGAAATTGATACCTCTCTTCATCATCTGCTGCACACAAAAGCAAGTTTGAGGGATCATCATTGACGGCTTCACTTGATTTATTTTGGAACTGACCAAAAACGCCAAACCAGTAAGCTATTTGTCAAGACTATGCCATGTTGAAATAACATCAGTTTTGAAAAGTTGCCTACCCTGGATGAATCTAGTCCTAAGCAATCAGCCAGACGTGCCGGGCTAGTACCCTGAATTGATGCACATAGACGAGATATTACAGGATGTATCTGTGACATTGAAAATGGTTCACTGTTAGGTGGAGTGATGAATATGCACAGCATAAGAAACCAACACAAACCCAGTAAAATTGAAGATCAATATAAGTAGACTGCAAAGACCTGTTGTGCAAGGTAATAATCAATGTCAACTATCCATTTTCCATTGTCTCTTTTCAGTTCATCTGGATGCCTTGCCCGCTGAGCAATCCCCACAGAAGTACTTGAACCATTCCCCTGCAAATGTGTCAAAGAACTGCATTTTTAAGCCAACAAAAGCGAAAAGAATAAGCAGGATTTAATCATTGACCCAATAATAGGAAATAGACCTGCTCACAGCAGATCACATATGGTACTGTATCTCCAGCAGAGCAACCAGTGACATAGCCACTTTTCTTCAACCTAAGTGCTACCTACAGGAGACGTAGAGGACGATAATGTTAAATCTTAGTTTGAAATTAAGCTAAGTGGTGACAAATCATAGAAAGGCAAAGATGAGATGATTAGTGTGATACAGTTCCTTAGTCTGAACATGAATTGATAAAGAAGTTTTTGTACTTACTTCAACATGAGGTTGACTTTTAGCATCAGGATAGGCTTCAGGTGGTTTAGTTAATGATTTGGTGATCACATATTTTTCCAGTTCAATTTGCCCATTCCTCATATCCTCTTGTACCTGCAGTAGAACAGAGAAATTCAAGGATAATCACAGTAAGTTGGTATTAGGACCAGTTCACAAAAATAAAACTAAATTGTGCTGATTGCCTCTCCAGGTGCTATTAGTAGCAGCTGGACTTTCCCTCTACTAGAATGAAGAAGACTGGCTGTAGATAAAGATTCTAGGCAGCACATCAAATTTTGGAACAATGCACTAGCAAGAAAATAGTTGAGATGCACAGAGGATGTATGGTAGAAAAGCAGTAGCCGCTCAATGATTGAGGCAAAGAGGGGAGGGGGAACCTACTTTATAAAGGTGGAACTCCCTAAAGAGAAGCCACAATTATCAATTCTAAAGTGTATAACCTATAATATAAACTAAAACCGTGCTCACTATGAAAACTTGAGGAGCCACTCAGTTCCTGGTTTATTATTTTCCATATCATTGAGAATGTTACCTTCATAAGTGCATTATGTATTGATTCAACAACATCTTCACAGGACCTGCAACCATTAAAGACACGTAAACCATTCAGTACTGAGCAAATCACATATATGAGGATATAAATAGGAGAAAGAAACAAGTTCACAACAAAATGTACCCGCCCGACAGTATTTGGCTCAGGCAAAAATCTCCCAACTCCTTTGACAGCAAACTCCAGTCACGACGCACCATATCAAGACCTTTTTTCTCAATGACCTACACCAAAGAGTCAGTAACATGGAGTAGTTAGGGAATTATTTGAAAGAAGTTCAAAAGGATTTCAACTTTAAGTAGCATGCAGTAGCTACCTCATAGGGTCTTCCGTCCTTAAACTGCACTTTTACAGCTGCATATTTCTTTTTCTTGAGAAGCAGCATTCTCTTGTACAGACCATCAAGATCAATCTCTAAGCACCTATATTTCTTGTTAACCTATAAAAGAGGAGGCACCTTAACGTGATGAATTCTAGTTGATTTAGAAGATAATTAAACCTAGCAGATCAATTTCCAAGAATCTATCTTCTCAACATACAAGAGAGTATGCATTTTTGCATATCGTATCATTTCATGGTAGAGCACAAAATAATTAGAACAATGTTTAAGTTTAAGCCATTCTGACCAGTAAAATTATGTGTAGATTCCATTTCTGCTTTCAAGTTGGTTGGATGCCTTTTCTTAAGATGTTGATTTATGTGATATAATGAGTTTAACTGTGAATAAAAGCACAAAAGGCTTATTTGATCTCCCTATGAACACAAATATACAGACGAATTCATTGTTCTAGTGTCAGTATAACTAGTACATTATATCCCTATGGTGAGACTGCAACTAGACAAGGTCTCCTTAAAAATATATCAGTACGTACAATCTTAAATCCTTAGGTAATAAATATCTAATATAAGGCAATGAAAAATGCTTTGCTCGTAAAGAAAAGAAAGGTAAAAAAGTGCAAGTGCTATCATAGGATAGTGAGACAAGAAGTAGGCTTCCACAGTACATGAGGTAGAAAGTACAAGTTTCTTTATTTTTCTTTAAGAAGTCACCCGACGTACAGAATTAATCCCAAAAGAAAGAAAGTATGCAGCCAATACTAACCTCTTGAATAACTTTGGCTGCTATTGCTTTGGCTTTTCCAATGTCATCAAGTCCACTATAAATCATAATTGAATCTGTGTCACCATAGATAACCTGATTCATAAAAGAACAAGGGGTTCAAGGACCAATTTTGACATGTAAGCAGGATAAGCATATACAGCAAATTGCACAAGAAGAAAACCTCCAGGTTTAGTGAAGTCTGAACTAGGTCAACAGTACTCTGTAGAATTTCCCTTCCCTACAAAACAAAATAGAGATGTCAGACATGCAGTCATAATCTGCTTAAATAAAACATACAACAGTTTAGGAAAAGTGAGCTTCCTACTTGTGAGGTTATAAGCTCGGCTAACGACTTCGCATAGAATCTGGAATTGGAGAATCCTAGGCATCCATACATACTGCAGTAAAATTTATCACCTCAGGAAAAATATCTCCAATAATATGATAATGATGCATCAAGTAGCACCAAGTATATACGATGTGCGTGTGTATATAACAAAAACAGGCTAAGACCTGTTTGCTGTAAGCTTCAGAGCTTGTTGCTGTATGTCAAACTGTTGGGCCTTGAGGCCAGATGCTGTTTTTAACCATGACTTGACCATTCTTCTCCTCTCGACCAAATTCTTAAGCAACTGCAAGATTCACCGCAAAAAGTCGTGAGTATGTATCACCTTCAAATTTTGTCTGGAGCTGTATAATTACTTCTATCTGCAAGTAACCATAGACTTAAAAAGAAGTCTTGAGTTAACCGAAGAAAGACCAGCTCAAAGTGCGATGGAATATTGAAACAGTATTTTGAAAAAAACCAACAAAAATTCCATACAGAGAGTACGTGTATGTCTAATTGTGCTTCAGAGTAAAACTTAAGGCACCAAATAGCCTTTAACTTTTTTGGGATGAATTATCCAAGGCATTCACTTAATGATTGTAGAAGATCAGGAGATGCAAAATAGTTTAGTTTAACTATTTCTCAGAAGCCAATTTGGAAAATTTGCTCTTTCTTCAAATTCTACTCGGGGACTTACGAAAATATGCAATAGACTGTGCTTACATCTGGTAGAAGTCCCGTCCTTTTACTTGACGGCAAGCGAGGAACTGATCCGTCCAGAGACCTTTCAAATGTTGTGAAACAAATATTGTATTCCTGTAGAGGAAAAGAAATAAAGAGGAAATTGAAGTATAAAACTTGCAATATCAGATAAAAGGGTTTGTTCGAGCAATTGACATCACTTGGCAATAAATAAATGAAAAATTGAACCTTCCAACCAACCTAGTAGCTCACATTGTAGCAAAAGTTCAGGTAATGCGCCCCTTTTCGAAAGAAAAGAGGGCAGGGGAGGAGAAGGAATGAGGGGTAAATATGAGTGAGGGAATGAGAAAAATGTATTAAAAATAACTAACCTGAATAATGGAAGGGTATAGACTGTTGAAGTCCAGTAGCAGAATGTACTTATCATATAAACCTCTTTTTGGCTCCAAAACTAATCCACCTGAATAGGAAGGCCCCTTTTTTGTTTTCCCATGTTGGACATCTGGAATCCCACTTTCAATATTCGGATCATCAGCATCAACAGGAACAGTTTCTTTTCCCTCATCACCGTGGTTCAACTTTCGTTTTGTAATTTTAGCTTCTCTTGCATGAGAGGAAAATTTGTCTGGCACTATGAACTTCTTGGCATGGAATGCATGCAACAAGAGGTACTCTACTCTTTGGGCCCTAGCACCCTGAAATAAAAAGATAACGTTGACTATACCCCAATAACATCCACAAAGTTGTCTCATAAACATGAAGTAGGTTTTTTAACAATTCACCTGTAGAGTTTTCCCCCAAAGATTACCACTGATATTGGTCAACTGACGAGTTAGGGGAAGTACACTTAAATGAAACATGAGTTCCATTGATAACCATGCATCAGTTTCTCCGCATTCAATCTGCACAGATCACAAATGCCCAAAAGGATATCAGTTCTGTGTGTGTATTAGAGAAAATTATTAGGTCAACAACTTCATTTCATAAGGACGAGATAAGGCACAGGCTTAAAGATTAACTAGAAATGAATTAGAAAATCCAGAGTTGCAAAGCAACTGATCCTTGACAATCTGTTAGCAAAAAGATCATACTTCTAGTTTATTCAGGTATGTAAACTGCATAGAGGCGTGCTTATGTTATATTTCTTCTACAGGTGAACTTCATTATTATTTAGTTTCTAGCTGTTGAAAAGCCCATCAGCAGTAATTTTCGTTGGTTATGGAGTGGTACAATGGATTCTAAACTTCGTTCAGCAAGACAATAAATGGCACAATGCAGCACGCCAATCTGTTATGCCATGGGTTAATACTTCTCTTATTGTTGACAGAAAATCCCATACTAAACCTAAACAACAGATAACTCTCTCTATGCTAATAAAATGAGAGCAATAGGATTTGAAAAGTTGATAAACGAGAATCAGAACCTACAAGTTCCACAAGTGAATCAGCAGCCTGAAACATTCGTGGCACATCGTGTGGAGAAATCTCCTTCCTATCCTTGTTCAGTTGAGTCTTTGTGAGTTGTGTCAATGAATAACTAACCTGAAATTGGATATAGTTAAACCAAAAGTTACGTGAGTCAAAAAGTTATAGGCAGTTATCCCAAATATAGCTTAACAAATCGGAATTCTACCTCTTTTAATAATTCACGAGAAGATAAATAGGTATCGCATAGGAGACGCCCAGCAATACAAGACATGATCCCTGGACTTGCTCCTGAGCCAAAAATTGTGTTGCCCTTGGTAAGTTTTGGCATGACAGAACGCTTAAGGCGACCTATTTTTGACCACATACTGCTTGGGACTTTGCAGGCCTGCAAAAAATCAAATAATATATAGCAGCCAAGCAACAATAAGCAGGCAGCTATATCCTATATGTTTGATTCTCAGAACCAAGAACTACTGAAAACCTTTAATTTCTTTTTCCAAGAATACTGCAAATTCATAGCATTTAAAGCTAAGCATTAATCTGAAAATTTCAATACCTTTATTAAGATTCAAAATAGAAACAGAAGATTCTGCTGAATCATGTCTTCTATAATTTTTGAGAAATTACTACTATGAAAGGTGGAGCCAATTAAATATATACAAACCTGAACTCTGTGAAGAAGAACATCCAAGTCAAAACCAGATATATTATGGCCAATAAGCACGTCACTGTCCAGTTTATGCAACTCGATCATAAACCGGTTCAATAATGCTCTTTCACTGGTATTCAAAGAGAGAAAGCAACACTTAAGTAACTCAAGGGAGAAACAGATAAAGGTATAGATAAGAACATGATTACCCAGCGAACTTGCCTGCTCTCGGAACTAATAACATTTGATCCAGCTTTTGCATTTCTCTCTGCTGCTTCCTTTGTAAATCCCATAGGAAATATGCCTCCCTCAAGCTTACGCACAACAGTAAAATGAGAAAGCATCCCTGGCTTTGTCCAATCAGATGTTAACATGGGGACATCAATCTGCAAAATCAAAATATGCTCTCTTTAGTGAAACTTAAAGGAAATTCTTGTCAAGCAGTTTATACATCAAGCAAACAAAAAGTGCCTTTTTTTCTTGGCCTAGTACCTGCTTTAACATTCTTATTTTACTGATCACCGAGCAAGGATATTAATTTCAGAAGTGCAATTCAAAATTACCTCGTGAATATGTGCATGTGTGTTGCGAGTTGATTATCTGGGTGTGAAAGAAGATAGCACACCCAAATACATCAGAATACAACTCATGTTCGTGATTACGATACAAGTACAGTTTCACTCCGATCATCATACAAGTAAATGATGCAGGGCTCCCTATTAAACCATCATGTGCGTCATACAAGATTGACCAAAGCCAAAAAATCCCCAGTAAACTGCAAAGATGAAACTACCCCTAGGAAAAAGACCCTATGTGAGCTGAAAGATACTCCGCAACCTATATCTCGTTTCCCTCGACCTGATTTACCATAATTACTTCATAACACATATTCATGTAGAGACTAAATTTCCAGACGTGATGCACTAAAGATATTACAGATGGCAACTCAGGTATTAAACATGGTTGAGGTCCATTTACATTTTTAAATGCATGGCACGAGTTCAATACCATCAGAAGATCCAATAATTCCTTTTACTATTAAAAAGAAGAAAATTTTGCCTTCTGAAATCCTAAAAGCAAATGTCTTTGATCAGACCGTGATTGGTAAAATTATTAGCCTCGTGGACTTTACCTTCGCATTTTGACAGCAAATGACAGATGCAGAGACAATTTCATTTATGTTTTGCTTCTCGTTGATGATAGTTTTCAGATTTATTGATGTAACAACCACTGGAGGAATCTCAGCGACAGTCTTAGAGGACGTGGAGACTTGAATGTCCTTTGGACTATCTACTATGACCTCGAATTTACACCAGCTCACCTGTGTAGATCAAAAAGAAGTTCAGAAGTATAGACCAGGTGAACCACCTGAAGACAAATTAGGAGATTTAAAACTGCTTTGATGGCCTTACACGTTGAGGGATAGGACAACCAGAGAACTTCAAAATTGATAGCCATGAAGGTCCTTTTATTCTCCTCTTGATCAGGAACAGCTCCATTGCACTGCAAATAGTAAATGCTGGTTGGATCACATCACATAGGCTCGAGAGATTCAAAGCAAGCAGAAGTGAACAAGGAAATATCCAAATATTGATGCACGCCCACAGAGAGAGGGGTGTGAGGTCTTTATGTATAACTGATGGATGCACAGCTGGAGCCACACCACACTCCATAGAGAAATTAAGGGAAAATGCAAAAAAAAAAATATTGGTCTTAAACTCTATCAATTAATACTTTCTACTAAAAAATGCAGCACCCAGTTGAATTAATATAACAAGTAGTCACTTTTTTCAATTGAAGCTCTTCGTAAAGACAGATATCATACATGTTAGAAAACCGTGAATGCATAGCTTGTAAACTTGAAAAGTCCTCCGAAACATACCTGGAATGAGTACCAAGCAAAGCACTAAATTTTTCTCCCTTGAGATCTGATGGAAGTGGTGGATCCTGGAAGGTATGGCAAGACAAAATTCAAAACAGGTAACTCTAAGACATGACACCAAAACGTAACTTAACCGAGGGAATCTGGAAGATAATTTGAATTGGAATTAGAGAATCCATAATGTTTTGGCTAGAGTAAGTTATTTAATATTCTAACTACTAAGTAAAACATACAGAAATGAAAAATGTACCTTGAATGGATAGTTCATCTTAAGGACAAAATTCTCCCCACGAGGTACATCAGATCGTTCAAATGCATAATTTCTCTGCAAATGTAGCAGAGGAACGCAATGAATAACAAAAAGGAAGAGAAAGAAAAGAAAACAAGAATATTGCAAGTTGCAGTTACAATTTACAGAACAAATTTGCAAGTAATTCCGCTTCAAACCTTCACGGGTGCCATGCTAAAACTTGAGATGTTATGTTCTAGTAGCTTATTTCTACATTCGGCCTTCAATCCTGATGCCATCTCCTGGAGGCAAATATGAGAGGGGAAGGGTGAGTAAATGAGCAATATGTAGAAAAAATACAAGTACATGAAAAGAGAAGGCGTCTCAAGATATTACGTGCAACTGACTGCGGAAGTCAGAGGGAGAGATTCGAGACTCTTCTACATCTCTAGAGAGATTTGAGATTGTGTCAGTACAAAATACAGAACCATCTGGAATAGCATAAACACATCGTTGCATGTTCTTCACAACGATACAGCAGCTATGGTATGTACCTCCAGCTTTCACCTAAGCTCAAATAACAGATTTCATCTGTCAGCTATCAAAATATATGCTATACTGTTCAATTGTCACTTTCAGATTGATCATACAAACTTCCCAAGCCCCAATACTGAATAAAGTCCTCTAAGCAACAGTGCTGTATAGTGGTATAATCTTCAGGTAGAATCAAGCATATTTAAATCAGTATAAAGAAAGAGTAAATAAACAAAAGGTTTTGGAAGTACCTTCCCAAAGAGATAAAGATTGCCAGCATTTGCACCATACAGCTCCTCGTGGGCATCAAGTATGAAGAAAGGCAATGATCCATCAGAATCCAACTCAAAATCTGTTTTCTCTTCTGTGTCCACAAGTTTTGCCCCCGAATCATTGCAGTTCGAAACTCCACTACCCGCATTCCTTACAGACTGCCATCCAGCCGTGGCACTCAAGCCTGAATCCTTTACCTCTTTAATTTTTGCATTGAGTGCAAACACCTTCTCTTCCACCAACGGCTCTGACTTCACTTCAGCACAATTTACTACAGTTTCATTAACCAAATCACCTGATTCCACCACTTTCTCCCGCTCCAATTCACCATCTAAAACTTCACTGTCTCGAATATCTTTAGCTAAATCTGATATAGTCTCGACATTTTGAACAGTAACACTCTTAACTTCCTGCTTAACCATGAAATCGACATTGTCTACTACAGGCTTCTCAATTTTGACATTCAAGGAGTTGGAATTAACAATTGAACTCCTCGAAGCCTGCAATGACTTAGAGTTAGAATTTACCCTTCGCCTTTGCTCTCTATCAGCCTCATCAGGAGCGAATTCAGCTATAACATCATCTACGATGCTATCACATGACAAATTCCTCGCCTTTTCATCTCTCTTAAACACTGAAGAGGTAAACAAACTAGAAATTCTTTGCTTACCCATCAATGCCGCAGCAGCTGAAAGAGCTGCCGATGGCTTTTTAGTAATTTGCTGCTTCTTCTCCGATGCCTTCCTCTTATTCTTCGGCTTCTCATTCTCTCCGTCTGATCCGTCGGAAGATAATACGCCGGCAACTGACCAATCCTCTTCCTGGCCTTCATCTCCGTACCCTAAACCGTTATCATCAACGATAAATCCCCGAGCCGCTTCACGGCGCTTAGCAACTATGTCATTGTACTCTTCGTCCTCAACTACGTCGTAAATCGGTTCTTCTATTTTGACCTGTAAACCGCCGTTTTCAGTGGACCGACGACCACCGCTTCTGAGAGCTTTGATCCGCTCGAGCGCCTCTGCTCTTTTACCACCGCTCGTTTTCCTGCTCGAGCGCTTTCCTTCGACTGTTGGCTTCTCCTCCGACATCTTTTTTTTTGTGTGTGTGTGTGCCCTGTAAGCTGAAATTGTCTCGCTTTGAGATCTGAAAATGAAGTTGAAGATGATGATGACATAAATGGCGGGAACGTTTTGTTTTCGCGCCGAAATACAGAAAGCCCTATTGGGCCTCCCAGCTTCAAATTATTGGACCGGACTGTGAAGTCAGCCCAATTTGTCAACGAATACCTTTGGAGCAAGTGCACAAATAGCCACTATCACATATGATATTTAGAAATTAGTCATTACTTATTTTGTACTGGAATTTTAAATAAAAAACTTTAATTTCAGTACAATGCGGGATATTTTTATCCCGAAAAATTTTTTAACATATTTTACTCCGTAANTATATATATATATATATATATATATATATATATATATATATATATATATATATATATATATATATATATATATATATATATATATATATATATATAATAAACGGATAATAATAATAATTAACGAATAATAAAAAATAATAAGATTGACGTAAAAAATTACCGACGGTAAACAAGATAAAATTTTGCAGTAAAATTATTATGTGTATAAGTCTTATGTTGTAAAATTCTACTCGGTACTCTCCCTCTCTTAATATGTAGACATGGTATTATGTTGATATCAATATTATGAACTGGGAATTATTACCCATTCTATACTTTTTTTTAATCCTCTCTTCATCTCTTCTTTCCAACTTTTTAAAGAAATAAATCTTTTCTTAACACTTTTTTCTTTAACTTCACCCTGGCCACAGTTAAATATATATACCTATTTAATCACCCTTTGTGATAATTTGTTGGGCTTAGCTTTAACCGATTTCTCCTAGGGATTTATAGGTTAATCCATCAAAATTGTTAAGAAGCTGGAAAAAAAACCATGTACTAAGAGTGATTTTAGTTATTTACAACTAAGGACATAAACACATATATAAACATAAAGCTGTAAAAACAGGGATAATATCCAAAAACATAATTTAGATAAAAACGGTAACTTACATGTTTACAGGAGAGGGATTTCCCTTTCGAGAAACCCGAAAAACTTTACTGAACTTGAGAATTAAAAACTTGCATATTGAAGTATACGATTTTATTTATTTTACAAGCTTGATATAGAAACTACTAAGGAATACATAATTTAGATAGGTGGTATAATGCAAGGTTTTTGGATGATGGCTGATGAAATGGAAAAAGGGGTATTGGAGCTTTTTTCTTTAGAGAGATGTTGTTGATGTTGTTCTTGTTGTTGTGTCTTTCTTCTTCATTCTTGCTCTTTATATAGCCAAGTCTTTAAAGCGAATTTTAAGCGAATTTAAAACTGTCACGACCCAAAATTCATAAGGCCGTGATGGCGCCGGACACCACTGTCGGGCAAGCCAATCATTAAATGGTTAAATTAAATTTCTTGTTTTAGCGTTTTTGAAATCATTACCTTTCACTTTATTACATAATAACTGAATAAAATTCGCGAAGTAAATATGACAGTTTAATATTCCATTTTTATAAAATACATCCAGAACCCGGTGACACAAGTACATGAGCAATTTCTAAGAAATTTACAAATATTACTAAGCTTGTCCGAAATACAAATTGGACAAGGAATAAAATGAAAATACAATACATAGAAGAAGACTCTACCGACTGCGGGTCGTCTCCGGGGGATGCAGCTCGTCTAAGTCTCCAAGTCAGTCATTTTGCTATGAAGGTACCTGTGCAACAAAATGCACAGCAAGTGTAGCATGAGTACAAAAACAATGTGTACTAAGTAAGTATCTCGCCTAACCTCAAAGAGGCAGTGACGAGAGGTCGACTTGACACTCACTAAGGTCCAACAAAATAATTTAACAATATGTGATATCAGTAATAGGCATACGAGGATGATAAAAACAATAAACATTAAAGATGAATGTAACTCAAATAAATATTGAAAGTAAATAAACAATTACTACTTTATTTTCCCCCAAATATCTTAAATAATCAGTTACTTCTTCATTTCCCCCCCAAATATCTTAAATAAACAATTCATGAAATCATTAACAATTTAGCATGCGCATACGGGATAAGGACAACCGGCCTGAGCCATCATAATAATCATATTTGTGCACTGCCGAGGGTCGAACGACCCGAACCATAATATATCTTTCAATCTCGTTGTGGCGTACGACCTGCTCCCATGAGAGTGGGGGAAATAACACTCCGCTCGAGGAATGTAAATTGCAAAGCGGTCACACACAGTCATGCACAATCAAACAGTCCACACCGACTACATCGGGAAAACAACTACTCAAGTAAATGACAAATTTCTCTTTTAAAAGTCACAAAAATAATATTTATATCTTTTCTCGAAATTCATTTGCCAAGTTTAACAATATTCAATAATATAACTTTATCAAAAATACAATTATCCACGGAGGAGTCAATTCTCTTTCTAAATGATTAAGAAAGGTACACTCTAGCCTTCTTAGCAAATAAATTACAAATTCAATAGCATTATCAGTCTAATATTATTGGCAGGATCACATGTACAACACGTAAGGCATGCTAGTGGGTCCTAGACTACCCGGACATAAGCATAATAGTAGCTACGCACAGATCCTCGTCACTTCGTGTATACGTAGCCACCACAAATATTAGCACATATATAATTAGTTCACCTATGGGGACAATTCCCCCTCACAAGGTTAGAAAGGAGACTTACCTCGCTCCGAAATTCCATAACCGGCTTCCAAGCCCTTCCGACGACTCCAATGGACGCACAACGCCCCGAAACTATCCAAATAACGACAAACCAATGAAAATATACTCTAATATTTGTAACAATTCAAATTATATAAATTCCCAACTCCGCTCAAGGAATTGACCAAAATGCCCTCGGGCCCACGTGCCCGGATTCCAAAATTTCTTGAAGATAAACTCCACCCATCGCTTTACTAGTTCAAATATACAATTTACTCAAATATTCATTCTCAATTCGTGGCTAAAATCCAAATTATCAAATTTCTAGGTCTTCCATTAAAATCCCAATTGTATACAAATTCTCATGTCTAATTCTATGTAAGATCACATATTTAGCTTAGGAATAGGAATGAATCACTTACCTAGTAATGCATGATGAAAATCCCTTCTTTGAAGCTCCTCAAAATCGCCCACCAAATGAAATAATGAAGAAATGGCCAAAAATCCCGTTTTAAAACATTCTGCCCAGGCCTCATTTCCGCACCTGCAATCCACCTCAGCTCCAGCCAAAACTCGCACATGCGCCCCATTGTCCGCATATGCGCCTTCGCAGGTGCGGAAATTACATCTCACCTGCGCTCCCAGCCAAGCCACCAAAATCTCGCACCTGCGGCGCCAAGGCTGCACCTGCAGCCAAAGCCTCGCAGGTACGGTCACACCAAATGACAACAACCTCAGCATTTCTTCAAACTCCAAACTTGATCCATTAACCACCTGGAATCCACCCGAGGCCCCCGAGGCCCCCGAGACCCCGTCCAATTACAACAACCTGTTCCAAAACATAATGCGGACTTGTTCGAGGCCTCAAATCATATCAAACAATGTTGAAATCACGAATCGCACTAAAATTCAAACTTTACGAACTTGGAATTTCAAACTTCCACCTCCGATGCCGAAACCTATCAAATTGCGTCCGATTGACCCCAAATTTTGCACACAAGTCATCCTCGACATTAAGACATGCTCAAACTTTCGGAATCGCATTCCAACCCCGATATAAAAATTTCCACTCCCGGTCAGATTTCTCAAAAACCTTCAAATTTCTATCTTTAGCCAAATGACTTCAAAATAACATACGGACACCCGAATTCTTTTCCGATCGCGCTCCCAACTCCAGAATCACCATATAGAGCTATTCCCAGATTCAGAATCCCAAACGGACATCAATATCTCTGAAATGCTTTCCAACCCAAATTTATGAAATCCTTCTAAAACACTAACTTCCACAATATACGCCGAAACCCTCCCGGGTTATCCAAAACCCGCTTCGGACATACGCCCAAGTGTGAAATCATCATGCGAACCTGCTGGAACCTTCGGATCTTGATTCCGAGGTCGTTTACTCAGAATCCCAATCTTAGTCAATTTCTCTAACTTAAGGCTTCCGAAATGAGAATTTTCTTTCCAAATTAACTCTAGACTTCCCGAAATTCAATTCCGACCACACCTACAAGTCA
The DNA here is from genome assembly GCA_005239505.1 of Nicotiana paniculata. Taxonomy (NCBI): domain Eukaryota; kingdom Viridiplantae; phylum Streptophyta; class Magnoliopsida; order Solanales; family Solanaceae; genus Nicotiana; species Nicotiana paniculata. Next base: position 27,392 of record ML358405.1, on the reverse strand, counting down.
TAATACGAGAAACAGAGCTACTCATGACCTCAAACTGCTGAACGACGTGCTAGAGCCCAAAACGACCGGTCGGGTCTTTACATTCTCCCCCACTTAAACAGACGTTCGTCCTCGAACGTGCTAAGAACTACTTTGGAGTTATCTGAAATCACTGTCGAGCACTTGCCCGTGATACCACAACCCAGATTGAGCACATTAGCTTGATCGAACCTGAAGATATCCTCTTTTATCTATATAATAGGCTCAAAATCCAGTTCCAACACCTGAAATTTCTCTGTCAGGCCTAGTTCCAACATATAAACACCGTATCAACTACCACACGATATACCAGAACATGACTGCATACCTTTGTTGAATTAGCACCATGCACCGTATAATTTATCATCTGACCACAATGACACTCCCTGAACCTTAATAGCCAAAATTTCATGAATCTGATGCTCCCAATGCACCTTATGATATATATATACATCCTGCTATAATGCTGGCAATACCACCACAACGGAGGAAATTTGTAGAAATTTCTAACCAATTACAGAGTTAACCAAACATTGAACCCTTCCTCTTTACTAAGACCATCATCTCATTACAAACCAATAAGGCTAAATGTCCTTTAATGTATTTCACCTAATCTTATCGTATTGATCCCTGATGCAATAATCTCGTCTCACCCAGTATGAGCTGATCAGACAACCAATCACCCCAGACATGACCAACAGTCCCACGCGATGCCACAATGCGCCAATAGGCCACAATTCGAACATGATACCTAAGGGAATGACTCGGGAAGGGACTACTCGACTCACGTAACTTATAGGAACTTTCCACAAGGAATAGGAAGTAAAACACAAGAAAAATAAATATAGGAACCTTACTCATCATCACACTGTTGCGGCGTGCAACCCGATCCAAATAACATACCCATGGTGGTGTGCCACTCGATCCCATCATAAAATTTACATAAGGAAATATACACAAAGTTGAATTGCTCACTATTACAATTACTGAATACCGGTCACAAGCACGCTAAGTGCATAATACCATCCTGGGGAGACTGATAGAGCCATATGCTACAAAAATTAAGCACAACTGGGGTGCGATATATATATATACCGAATCTCAAGATCCATCTTGCTCACATAACCTCATCATTACACGGACTCTCAACACATAAGAAATTATCAAGCCGTTTCACAACTCACACGTCATGATATAATATTACATGAGATGAACAAAGATGGAACAACATCTGTTGTTCAATACCTTTCCATGAAAATCTCTATACCGAATTAAACACGCCTGACTCATACGAAGCCCATAATCATATTTAAATCCACCCACACACATCGAGTCTACCTTGCTCACACCGAACTAAGCTAATAGCTTTACCTGGGTCCATATTAACCCACTTCCTCTCATAATACGCAAGAACGACCATCATACCAAGACAAACACCCCACAATCCACAATCGAATAAACCGAACGCCTTCCTAACATAAATCTTCAAATAAGCAATATTTCACTTCCTTATACTTGGTCTAAATCTTCAATCAATCGGGTGACTACCTGTCACACTTATAACATCTTACCGTGGTCACGCTCCCACGACCTTCCACGAGGTAACAAGTCTGCACATCCATACCACCGACCACACAAATGCTGCAAAACACATCAAGAACCCGTGACCAGGGTGCAAAGCCTCTCTTGCCGAATATCGATCTCAGGTGACACTAAAGATAACACTAGCTTACTCTGAACTTCCAAATCACTTTTTTCTTGCTCATCCGAGCTCATGACTTCCTTGTTAACACCGGGTCACAATCTCGATCCTTACTTTCAGTTCCCTACTGCTCACTGCACCTGACATGCCAATATGAAATAGAGCAAGAATTCCATCATAACTCCTGAACCATTATTAGAGGAAACACCTCATCATATAGAAACCTCTTACTTACCTCAATTCAAGAGAACAATAACAACATTCAAGTGAATTCTCACAATCACCCACATGCAAATCCTTAAGTAGTGGTCTGAACCCCCATAAACCTTCCGGGATCTGCCTACACCTGACAGGCCATAACACTCGAATGCTCCCACATGAAATCTATTACGACGACCGACAAGTCCCGCATATACCGGCCCAAACCACATGCATAATTTAATTACACTAATGAAACTGATCAGTGCCGTAAATGTGCCATTTCAACCATGGCTAACCACTCTATTTTCTTTTAATCATCTTCAATTGCCTCAGGAATAACAGTAACTTCTTTTAACTCATAGCAAACTCAACCCTCACTCATCCCGAGTGACCTTGATTCACGAGACCATGCTGCCTAAATCCTGCAACCCGTCTCATACCCTCCTGATAATATTTCTATAACTCGGAGTTTATTTCTCTCACTCCTCCAATACTATCCTACACGCTGGAAATAACATAGAGCACTCCAACCATTTTCCCTTCCTCTGAAATTACGCTGCAAAAGCTCGATTTTTAATCATATTGCTGCCTGAAACCCTTAAACATCGCGTTCTTAACCTTCGAATTTACTAGGACCGCTGTTGAGAGTCACCCACTCTAACTGGCCCCGAATACAATCAACTCCAAGGCTCTTCTAGCACATGAACACCCTTTTCAATGAAGCACGTGACTGAGTCACTACCCTACAGCTCGCCCATGCCTTAAGCATAAATTCTGAATCTCCCAAAACCTAACCCTGGTCCAATATGACCAACTTGTGCACATATTTATCAAATCTCATGCACAATTACCATTTTACTCCTTTCCCTTAGCTGTACTAACTTGCCAACACGCCAACAATCCGCAACCCCATGATAACACAATCCTACAACCCAACTGCAGGTGGTGGGACTCCCTCACTTAGCCCGAAGCTACTCCTTTCACCACTCCAGACCCTACTGAGATCCTTATCCCTTTTTTTAACACGATCCTGCTCGACCAATCCGCCCAATTCTTCTGAATTCTCCTATCAGCATTCCCTAAATACTCAGATTCATTCGCGCATTCGCGCATTCTGCCTCCTACCGAATAGCCACTAGAATCCCTCACAAAAATTTGTCAACCACACAACCGCTAACCTACTCACAGGAGACAACCCACCTGTGTAAATCACCAACGACGCTGAAATGCACACTCTCTGCAACATCAATACCCCTTCCTAAGACTGTTCTCATTCACCAACTTAACCAGTCCGTCCGCTCCTCATGGACATCTTCTAAATGCGCTACAACATCTTCAACTTCACCGCCACATTGCGCCCTTCTTCATTCCTAACAACTCCTCCCTGTTGTATCCAACCTTCCGCCGAAATAACCCACATTTCAACTTAAGCTCGTGGACCCAATCACCATCCACTAAAACTCTCAAACTTTCCCTCAAGATAGGCAGTTGTCTTACCACTGAACTCCGGTGCTATGCTGCAACTCTCCCACTTGTTAAACTCATTCCTTTAAACAACTACCTGACTTCCGTTCCTTACACCCGACCTTTTAGAAAGGGAACAACCGCCTAACACTTTTCACATATCTTCCTTCATCGTATGCTGCCCAATTGCTTCCTCAATTCAATATCATTCTCCTTCTTTATAGTTCTTAATCCAGCAGTTCTCCACGACTGCAAACTCTCCAAAGATCATCTATCTCGAGCTGCCTTCATTATCAACACTTATCCAGTACTGAACCACCGCGTCTCACGGTCTCTGACAGCCGCTTCTTCAATACTTCTTCATAATACTCTGACCCCATGGAATCGAAGAAACCATAACACCGACAAACTTAACATATTCCATTCGATCAGTGACGACGACATCACATCACAGGTGCATATCCCACCTCACTTGAAAGCACCAAGTCTTACAACTTTATCAATCCAAAACCTGACCATTTATAGTCCAGATGCCTTTCCTCCGCCAGAACTAAAATACTGAAACCTCGAATTCACCCTCTGAGGAGACCTCCTTCAAGCCATTCATCACCCCCAACCTACGGGCAGGCATTCTACCATCATATCAACACCGCGCGATAACCAACTGTAAGCACCTTAACAACCTGAGCATAACCTCAAAGTTCTCAGAAACACAACAACCAAGCTGAAACAACATAATCTTCTTCTACAGGGCAACAACAATAGCCCCAAACAATTACACATGGAAAATATCTCGCACCATATCTGTAGCACCATTTCAATTCCTCAAATCCACGTTTCATAGCAAGCGCTTCATGACGTATAAGATTGAGTAGGAAGAACATAGGCATAAGCCTCAAAAGGAATCGAATCGCACGATGAGGAATCAAGAAGGGAAGTACTCCTAACAACCCTGTAGCCTCTCGAAGATAGGTACAGATGCAGACATCTCCGTACCGATCCGCAAGACTCTACTAGACTTGATCATGACTCGTGAAACCTAAGGGAACCTAGTGCTCTGATACCACGTTGTCACGACCCAAAATCCATAAGGCCGTGATGGCGCCGGACACCACTGTCGGGCAAGCCAATCATTAAATGGTTAAATTAAATTTCTTGTTTTAGTGTTTTCGAAATAATTACCTTTTACTTTATTACATAATAACTTAATAAAACCCGCTAAGTAAATACGACAGTTTAATATTTCATTTTTATAAAATACATCCCAAACACATCCCAGAACCCGGTGACATAAGTACATGAGCAATTTCTAAGAATTTTACAAATACTACTAAGCTTGTCCGAAATACAAACTAGACAAGGAATAAAATCAAAATACAATACATAAAAGAAGACTCTGCCGACTGCGGGTCATCTCCGGGGGATGCAGCTCGTCTAAGTCTCAATGAGAGCCATTTTGCTATGAAGGTACATGTGCAACAAAATGCACAGCAAGTGTAGCATGAGTACGAAAACAACGTTTACTCAATAAGTATCCCGCCTAACCTCAGAGTGGTAGTTACGAGAGGTCGACTTGACACTCACTAAGGTCCAACAAAATAATTTAAAAAAATATTATATCAGTAATATGCATACGAGGATGATAAAAATAGTAAACATTAAAGATAACTGTAACTCAAATAAATACTGAAAGTAAATAAATAAGTACTACTTCATTTTCCTCCAAATATCTTAAATAAACAGTTACTTCTTCACTTTCCCCCCAAATATCTTAAATAAACAATTCATGAAATCATTAACAATTTAGCATGCGCGTAGGGGATAAGGACAACCGGCCTGAGCCATTATAACAATCATATATGTGCATTGCCGCGGGTCGAACGACCCGAACCATAATATATCTTTCAATCTCGCCGTGGCGTACGGCCTGCTCCCATGAGAGTGGAGGAAATAACACTCCGCTAACGGAATGTAAATTGCGAAGCGGTCACACACAATCAACAATCAAACAGTCCACCCCGACTACATCGGGAAAATAAATACTCAAGTAAATGACAAATTTCTCTTTTAAAAGTCACAAAAATAGTATTTAAATCTTTTCTCGAAATTCATTTGCCAAGTTTAACAATATTCAATAATATAACCTTATCAAAAATACAATTATCCACGGAGGAGTCAATTCTCTTTCTAAATGATTAAGAAAGGTACAATCTAGCCTTATTAGCAAATAAATTACAAATTCAATAGCATTATCAGTCTAATATTATTGGCAGGATCACATGTACAACACGTAAGGCATGCGTGGGTCCCAGACTACCCGGACATAAGCATAATAATAGCTACACACGGAAGCTCATCACTTCGTGTGTACGTAGCCCCCACAAATAGTAGCACATATTTAATTAGTTCACCTATGGGGAAAATTCCTCCTCACAAGGTTGGAAAGGAGACTTACCTCGCTCCGAAATTCCATAACCGGCTTCCAAGCCCTTCCGATGACTCCAATGGACGCACAACGCCCCGAAACTATCCAAATAACGACAAACCAATGAAAATATACTCTAATATTTGCAACAATTCAAATTGTATAAATTCCCAACTCCGCTCAAGGAATTGACCAAAATGCCCTCGGGCCCACGTGCCCGGATTCCAAAATTTCTTGAAGATAAACTCCACCCATCGCTTTACTAGTTCAAATATACAATTTACTTAAATATTCATGCTCAATTCGTGGCTAAAATCCAAATTACCAAATTTCTATGTCTTCCCTTAAAATCCCAATTTTATACAAATTCTCATGTCTAATTATTCCATGTAAGATCACATATTTAGCTTAGGAATGGGAAGGAATCACTTACCTAGTAATGCATGATGAAAATCTCTTCTTGAAGCTCCTCAAAATCGCCCACCAAATGAAATAATGAAGAAATGGCCAAAAATCCCATTTTAAAACATTCTACCCAGGCCTCATTTCCGTACCTGCGATCCATCCTTCGCAGCAACGGCTTCCTCAGCTCCAGCCAAGACTCGCACCTATGCCCCATTGTCCGCATATGTGCCTTCGCAGGTGTGAAAGTTACATCGCACCTGCGCTCCCAGCCAAGCCACCAAAAAATCGCACCTGCGGCGTCAAAGCCGCACCTGTGGCCAAAGCCTCGCATGTGCGAACGCACCAGACACCAGCAACTTCAGCTTTTCTCAACTTCAAATATTGATCCGTTAACCACCCGGAATCCACCCGAGGCCCCCGGGACCCCTTCCAATTACACCAAGCTGTTCCAAAACATAATGTGGACTTGATCGAGGCCTCAAATCACATCAAACAATGCCGAAATCACGAATCACACTAAAATTCAAACTTTATGAACTTGGAATTTCAAACTTCCACCTCTAATGCCGAAACCTATCAAATCACGTCCGATTGACCCCAAATTTTGCACACAAGTCATATTCGACATTACAGACCTGCTCAAACTTCCGAAATTGCATTCCGAACCCGATATAAAAATTTTCACTCCCGGTCGGATTTCTAAAAAACCTTCAAATTTCTATCTAGCCAAATGACTTCAAAATAACCTACGGACACCCGAATTCACTTCCGATCGTGCTCCCAACTCCAAAATCACCATACAGAGCTATTCCCAGGCGCGAAATCCCAAACGGACATCAATATCTCTGAAATGCTTTCCAACCCAAATATATGAAATCCTTCTAAACTCTAACTTCCACAATATACACCGAAACGCTCCCGGGTTATCCAAACCCGCTCCGGACATACGCGTATGTCTGAAATCATCATGCGAACCTGCTGGAACCTTCAAATCCCGATTCTGAGGTTGTTTACTCAGAATCTCAATCTTAGTCAATTTCTCCAACTTAAGGCTTCCGAAATGAGAATTTTCTTTCCAAATTAACTCTAGACTTCCCGAAATTCAATTTGGACCACACCTACAAGTCGTAATACCAGAAACGGAGCTGCTCATGACCTCAAACTGCTGAACGATGCGCTAGAGCTCAAAATGATCGGTCGGGTCGTTGCAAAAACATCTCAAAAAATCTTTCTTTTCTAGCCTTATCGGGTACTTCACTGGATCCCATCGTCACATGGCTTTAGTAGAGATCCTTTTTATTTTTCAAATATGTAATTATTTTTTCCACTTCAAAGACCCTAAAGTCTTTTCAATACTACTTTATGTCATTCTTAGTTGGCTTTATTGCATCATTGCTACTTTTTCTTTTTCCTCTTTTGTCTTGTTCTTCCCATTATTGCTGACTGGGATTCGATTCTTAAGTATCAAGACTAATTCTCCTATTTACTTATACGTATCAAGATTGTGTAGAGCTATTGAATCAAAACTCATCCCCGAACCATCATCTGGGTCTTGAGCATCTTGATAGTTTAGGTTTTCATCTTTGTAATTGTCTTCGTCTTCTGATTTTTCTGGACTAGGATTTTCAACCATATATTTGTCTGGATTTTCTTTTTCTTGGAAGAATTTTTCTAGCGTCTGTTTAATTATGTCTTCAATTTTCTCTTCTTTTTTTTTTCTTTTTTGAACTTTTGCCTATCTTTTCAATGCTTCTCTTTGTGTCAATGTTCTGGGTAGTCTTCGTCTTGACGAGCTTGATGATCCTTCATCTTTACTTTTTGGCAAAGTGAAAGCCATAAACGGATTTGATAAGTCTTTACTGGCTACTGTTTGAACCGGACTAGCTGTATCTCTATCAGATACAGTGGATCTTGTTACATTCATTGGGGAATGTACACCATTCTTATCCATTTTTTCTTGAGATTGATAACTGATTTACTGGTCTTGTTGTGGAATGACATGTGTCTGGGATTGTAACAATTCTAATTTTACCACTTGTATTTTATGTTCTAATTTCTTCACTTGCTCCATTATTCTTGATTTTCTTGTGTCAAAATTTCACTCTTCTGGTTTAGTCTTTTGAAGGCTTCAGTCATTGAAGAGTAATGATCACAAAAAATTATTTTATCTATGTCTTTTTGAATATTATATTGTGCAATTTTTTCTGGGTTTTGTATGAGTGCTGGAGAAATATAATAATTTGGTCCTAATACACCTTGTGCATAGTCTAATGTTTCAGTAAAATCATTAAAGCCTTTGAAAAGGTTTTTTTTTCAAATCTTTAATAGAATCTAGTACTTCTAACCATGTTTGAAAAACACTATTTGTCTTTCCATGTATAACTACATAATGCTTAAATCTTTTTTCTTGATTTTTGTCTGTAAAATATTGACATAAAGCATTTATAACTGCTATAAAATATTTAGTGTCTTTTTTATTATATGCTATCCATAAATTATCGATCAAACACCTCTGTGGTCTATCTGTGATGCATTATGGTAAAATTCTAAATGACAAGTTCGATGGGGAAAAAATATTAAGTTATGTTTTCCGAAATTTATTCTTTCCATGCTACTATGTTCTACCGGAGATTATGGCTTAAATTGAAGATTACGTAACATTGTCTGGAAATATCTGTCTGAGGGTGAGGCTTGAGCGCTCTTTCCCTTGTGTTCATTCTTGAGAGTTGTTGGTCTCATGCTGTAAAGGTATAACATATTTATTAGTTGACCATAATTTTTAACCTGCTTAACTGATCTATTAAGTTATTATCTTTTCCTTTGATGTGTTCAAATATGAGGTATAAATTGATATGGTATAAATTTTAACCATCTTCTTCTACTGCTATTCTTCTCATTTATCTTTTGGTGAAACTGAACTATGGCTTCACAATCAGTTCTAACTAATATTTCTTGTTTGTTTAATATATATAATTTGAAATTATTTAACCCATATATCACAGCTAATATTTCTGCATCTATACTACTTATATTCCCTTTTTCTTTAGATTTACTACTTTGATAAGCACATATTTTTTTCGGTGCTTTTATCACTATACTTATTGGGTTTGGCTTTTAAAACTGCTCCCCATCCTTCAAAACTCCCATATGTTTCTATAATTAAGTAATCTGATTCTAATGCCATGCTTAGGTCAGGAGTATTTTTTATTTTTTCTTTAATTTTTTATACTAATTTTATATCTTCGATATTAAAATGTCTTTGTCCTATAGAGTCTGTCTTAGAATATAGAGGTCTTGCTATGTTTCCTATTTCCTTTATAAAGTTTCTTGCATAATTTACTATACCTAGAAACCTTTGTAATTCTTTATGTCACGACCCGAAATCTATTAAGGTTGTGATGGCGTCGGACACCATCGTCAGGCAAGTCAATCACTAATTAGTTGAAATAAATTCCTGTTTTAATATTTTTTGAAATCATTACCTTTAACTTATTACGTAATAACTAAACAAAAATCCATTAAGTAAATACGACAGTTTAATATTCCATTTTTTATAAAATACATCCCATAAACATCCCAAAACCAGGTGTCACAAGTGCATGAGCAAATTGTAAGAATTTCACAAATACTACAAAGCTTGTCCAAAATACAAATTGGACAAGGAATTTAAAATGAAAATAAATACAATATGAGGTAGACTATGTCAGTTGCGGATCGCCTCCGGATGATGCAGCTCGCCTAAGTCTCCAAACCATCTGCATCGCTATGAAAGTACCTGTGCAATAAAAATGCACAGCAAGTGTAGCATGAGTAGGAAAATAACGTGTACTCAGTAAGTATCCCGCCTAACCTCAGAGAGGTAGTGACGAGAGGTCGATTTGACACTTGCTAGAGGCCAATTTGGTATAATCAAGTGAGACATTAAGCATGAATGTCATAGGAAATTTATTAAAATCAGAAATAAATAATATCAACCCTTCCACATTTAACACCTTAAATCTTCGTCATTTCAATAACAAATAATCAAACATGGATTATTTAACAAATAACAAATAATCAACGGGAAAGAACAACTTCTTCTAAAATTTTAATAACTTTGAATATCTGTCATTTTAGTCGACAACTTAAAATTTCCAGGCCAGTAATCAGGTAAAATCATAGCAAATACGCAGTAAATATCATGCTCAAGCAATACCGAGGGTCGAACGACGCGGACCAACAATAATAAAGTGTGCACTACCGAGGGTCGAACGACTCGAACCATAGATGTATCTATCTTCCCCGCTCATGAATCGATCATGCGACGCGGTTATACATAAATACAGGGTTATCCTGCTCGCGAATCATACATGCGACTCAGGCACCCATGAATACACATATTCACACAATAAATCAACATTTTTATCAAGAAAGCAGTTAATCAGGAAAGTGGTAAATTCTTCTTAAAGGAACACGAAAAATAGAATTTAAATCTTTGTTTTGAAACTCATTTGCCAAGTTCAATAATATTCAATAATATAACCTTATCAGGAATACAATTATCCACAGAGGAATCAATTCTCTTTCTAAATTATTAAGAAAGGTCCACTCTAGTCTTCTTAGGAAATAAATTACCGATTCAATAGCATTAAGAGTCTAATATTATTGGCAAGATCACATGTACAACACATAAGGCATGCTAGTGGGACCTAGACTACCCGGACATGGCATTATAGTAGCTATGCACGGACTCCCGTCACCTCGTGCATACGTATCCCCCGTAGATAGTAGCACATACTTAATTAGTTCACCTAGGAGGACAATTCCCCCTCACAAAGTTAGAAAGGAGACTTACCTCGCTCCGAAATTCCATAACCGACTTCCAATCTCTCCCGACGACTCCAATTGATATGCAACGCCCCAAAACTGTAACGCCCCGACTGGTCGTTTTGCGTTATCGGATCTCGTTCCCCTAAATGAAACTTCTCATAGCGGTTTTTATGATTTATGACTTGCAGGAACTGGTGGTCTGGGATTCAGAGGTGTGTAGAGTGCTACAGGAACAATTGGTTCCTTAAGGTTGACCTTTAAGGCCAAGTTGGACTTTGGTCAATATTTTGGATAAACGACCTCGGAATCGAGTTTCATCAGTTCCGGTAGCTTCGTGTGATGATTTTGGACCTGGCCGTATGTTCGGAATGGGTTTGTGATGGCCCAGGAGCATTTCGGCGCCCAATATTGAAATAATAAGTTCCTTAGGTTCCTATTGTGGTTTTGGACGTGTTTTTATGTTATCAAGGTCCGAACGGAATTCCGAGACCGGAATAGTTCCATTATGTCATTTATGACTTGCTGCAAAATTTGGTGTCATTCCGAATAGTATAGGTCGGTTCGGCGCATTGTTAGCGAAGTCTAGAAAACTTAAAGTTCCTAAGTTTGGTTCCTGGGGTTTTGAGGTGTGATTTTGAGTTTTAGCGTTGTTTTGGGTGTTCTGAAGGCTCGAGCGAGTCCGTATTATGATTTGGGACTTGTTGGTATATTTGGACGAGGACTCGGGTGGGCCCAGGGGCCTCCCGGGCACCCAACGGGGCTAAAAACCAGCTAGAATAGCTGCCGGTGCACCTGATCTGGTGTGACCGCAGGTGCGGTTGCCCAGTCGCAGGTGTGAGAATGCTCCTGCGGTCCCAAGCATTTCAGGTGCGACCCCTAGGTGAGGTCCCCCTTTCTTTCAGGTGCAGACAAAGGTTCGCAGGAGCGGAACCACTGGTGCGGCCAACCCTCAGCAGGTGCAAACCCAGCCCTTCTCGTCCAGTTCCGCACGTGCGAGCCCCAGCTCGCAGGCGCGAGACCGCAGGTGCAGTCCCCGAGCCGTAGGTGCGAAATCCCTGTAGGCCAGGCAGTATATTAATCTTTGAAACTCGGGATTTCACCCCCATGCATTCATTTTCCTCCACCATTAGAGTCTTGTGAGCTTGGGGAAAGAGGTTCCACGACCTAACTACTAAAGAGGTAAGTAAATTCCACTCTAACACTAGTTTCAAACATGAATTACTAGTTAAACTCTCTACTAAATCATTGAAAAATCAAGAATTTGGGTAGTAATTTAGGGTTCTTGAGAAATTGGTGAATTACCCATTTATTGCTATAAATTCAAGTAGAAATCGTATATTAACGATCCTTAGGCTTCGAGTGAGCGATTCCTTCGAAGATTTTAGGAAATTGATCGTGCGGGCCCGGGGTTGAAATTTGGGAATTCTTCAAGAATGTTGATCTATTGAATAAATAGGATAATTACCCTACTTTGAGCATGCATTGATGTCATTGTACCATATTTGACTAGTTGCGAGTCCTCGGGTGTTGATTTCGGAGTTCGGGCGCATCCTTGGTCAGCGGGGTAGATTCGACACGAGGTGAGTCTTCTTTCTAACCTTGTAAGAGGGAATTGTCCCCATAGGTGTTATATGTGCTGTGTGTAATTGTTTTGGGGGCTACGTGCATACTAAGTGACGAGAGTCCGTACGTAGCGACGATCATGCTATGTCGGGTAGTTTTAGGTCTCACAAGCATGTCTCTATGTGCCTTATATGTATCTTGGGTGTTCTTTGAGCTGCTTATTGCTTTTGAATTGATATGGAAGTGTGGAAAGTTGCACTTTCACTCCCCTTTGATTAATCCCTGTTACAGGTATAACCCCTACTGAGTTATTGATATTTTGATATATTTATATGTACGAATGAGAGTCAGCACTCGAATCGCAGGTATGATTCACGATCAAGGGAAGCTTTATGATAAATCGGTATAAGTGTGTCAGCACTCAAATCGCAAGTATAATGCGCGACCGAGGGAAGCTTTATGGTAATTGTATATTAGTATGTCAGCACTCGAATTGCATGTATGATTCGCGATCGAGGGGAGCTTTATGGAAATTGTACATAAATGTGTCAGCACCCGAGTCACAGGTATGATTCGCGAGCGGGGGAAGCTTTACGTCTATTCAGTGTCTAGGTATTTCCTTATGACTCTAACCGGTTGTCTTACCCTTGTGTGCGCTTGGTTATTTGGTACTGTTTCAATTGATATCGACTTGACAGATGTTTAGGGGAAAAAGGGAAGTGTACATTGTTGCTTATTTTCAGTAGCTTCCTGGATTTCTGTATTTGATAGGTATCTGCTGCCTACTGTCTCACATGTCTACTGCATTTCATTATATCCTATTTTGTATTATTATTGTTGGACCTTAGTGAGTGTCATGTCGACCTCTCGTCACTACCTATTCGAGGTTAGGCGGGATACTCACTGGGTACATATATATATTTATGTACTCATGCTGCACTTCTGTACTTAATTGTACAGGTTCTGAGGCTGGTGCTTCTGGTTACCCGACCGGAGCTTGACGTATATTCTGGACCTGAATCCACGGTGAGTTGCCTCCCTTGGCGATTCTCAGCAGTGCTATGGAGTTATCTTTTGTTCATTTCTGTCTACTTCTCTCAGACAACAGTACAATTTGTATAATCTTTTGTAGGGGTGTGCATTCGATTTTGAACCTTATCGATTATCGATTTATACATATGCTTATCGTTATTGTTTCAATAAGGTTTCGATTTTTTCGATTTTGATTTATCGATATTTGGGGCTTATCGATTACACCAATAAGAAGAAAATAAAGGAAGAATTCTTGAATTAATAGCAAAATAGTAACCAGTAGACAGAGAAGCTCGCAGAATCCTATATAAGGCTGCTATTACACTAAAGAATTTTTGCTCTCTTTTACGTTTTTTTCCTAAGCTTGACTGGCAATAATACAGACATTTACATATTCGGGTTCATCAATACAGACACACACTGGCAACAATCATTTACATATTCGGATATCATTTCAAACCGTATAATGACAATGCATCAAAAAGAATAGAAACCAATTCCTGGCAAAAAATGAAATAAATGAAATATCCTTCTATACATGGCCAATTTTCATATCAGATTTGCCATTCAGTCGTCCGGCTTTCTTTTTCCCCATTTATCTTTTCTTTATAGTAAATATCAAAACAAAGATATCAAAACGTAAACACTAATTCTAACGAAAGTTTGGTTGAATGATCTGTGATAGACTATGGTGCGCACTTGGAAAAGCTTTTTGAATGAATAACCCTGGCAAAATATGTAAGTCCACAATTATAGTAGTAGTTCTAGTAAGAAATTTCTTCCTGCTTCATTCTTTACATCCTACTATAATGTTCAGTCCACGCTGAATTGAGTATTCAAAAAGTGTCAGCACACTAAAAACAAACATAACAAGTTACAAATGCTTTTACAACAATCAGAAGTCACCAACCTGCTACCAACTGATAACAAACAATCTCAAATGAAATGGACATGCTGTCAAACCCTTTAGTGACAGGCTAAATCCACAGAATCAAACAATCTCAAATAATTTTAATACACCTGCAATCAGAATGTTAAGCACAGAACTGCTGGAGAATTACACAAACTCCTCATGATAATGTCCAACAAGTAGAATTACACATTACACAAAAAGTTTGACATCTGATGGAGACCATGCTGCCAGGATTAAATTTAATCCATAAAATGCAATATCATGCTACAAAAATATATCACGATGAGATGAGAGGATGACCAGCACAAAAATACTACACAATCCACTCTGCTCTAGATTGATCGCATAGTTTCTACCAAGCTTTAAACCTGAAAGAAATTAAGAAAAATATTAATAACATTGTAATACATCACATTCTTTTACAAGTATATTATTTAAAATGGAGAACTTACATAGCAGCTAACAAACTCTAGCAAACATCGTCGGTGGAAGCTTCTTTGCCAAGATTAGTAAAATCTAATAAGAATATACATTAACAGGTCAAGAAATTAATATATTATTTAACTATCTTAAGCAATACAATAAAATTAATTAAAATATATATACCTTCCTCGAGTGTCTCGAGAAAATCTAAATCTTCCTCAACATTTACAGGAAGCGATTTACTTCGAAGCCAATCTTGAATGCATACTAGAGTTTCAACCAATTTAGGAGTTAATGAACTCCTAAATTGGTCAAGAATACGCCCTCCGGTACTAAATGCACTTTCAGATTCCACACTTGAAATAGGTATAGCAAGCACATCTCGAGCCATCTTACCAAGAATAGGAAATCTAGGTGAGTTCACCTTCCACCAAGCCAAGATATCAAAGTCCGGTCTTTCATTTTCAGGATCTTCTGCAAGATACTTTTCCAATTCTGTTTTAGAATCCACACCTCCACTTGCGGCTTTATGTTTCCTTATTTCATCTAAGAGTGCACCTAAACCAGTTGAAGTTTCCATTGTGCTGAATGAAGAGCTTGGTAAAGAGGTAGAAACTTTACCACCAGTATCTTTTGAAACCGACTTAGAGACATACTCATTAAACAATGAACTCATATAATTATGAACCTCTTTTTCAATAATTGTCCCTTCATCATCTCCAAACATCTTCTTAAGTACAAAACTAACAGTAGTAAACTTGTAGCGAGGATCCAAAACACAAGCAATGAAAATCATTTTGTTCATTTTTTTTGGTTCACCCCAATACTTCTCAAATTTTTTCCACATACTTAATGCCATCTCACTCAAAAGTTCATCTTCAGTTGTTATTAATCGATTTAAGTAAACAATAACTTGACCAATTTCAACAAAATGGGCATTCGATGTTATATAAAGTGACCCGGACACCTTCAAAGTGAGATTATAAAATATTTCAAGAAATTGTGCAATTCTCTTTACTTCATCCCAATCAGTGTTTGTAAGAATACCTACAAGCTTTCCATCTGAAATGGCATCAAACATAAGATAACGTGACAATTCGGTATCACGATCAGAATATTCTTTAATTGCACGCTCATATTCAATAGCTCTGCTCAACATCAAGTAGGTGGAATTCCACCTTGTAGGAACATCTAAGCATAAAGACTTCTTGACAATATTTTCACTTTCACAACATTCCTGAAACTTCCTCAACCTAGCAGGAGACTGTCTAGTGTATCTGACTACATATCTAACACGAGCAATAGAAATACCTGACTCTTTTAAACTATCTTTCACAATAAGATTTACAATATGTGCCGTGCATCTCATGTGAAGGTGTTGACCATTCATGGAATTGGTTCCCCAATCATCTAACTTATCAGACGAATTCTCCACGGTCATATCATTTGAACTAGCATTGTCAACTGTAACAGTGAAAATCTTTTGCAAACCCCACTCACGCAAATAATCAATAATACACCTTGCCATGTCTTCACCTTTATGACTAGTAATTGGAGAAAAATTAATAATTCTTTTATGCATAATCCATTCACTATCAATCCAATGGGTTGTGATGCACATATAGTTAATTTTTTGAATAGAAATCCATGTATCAGTGGTAAGACTTACTCTTTGACTTGTTCCTTTAAGAAACTTCATTAATTTATTTTTTTCCACATTAAAAAGAGCAAAACAACCCCGTGTAACAGTAGTACGACAAGGAATATGAAAACAAGGTTGTGCCACTTTCATAAAGTTTCTAAAGCCTTCCTCAACAAAACTAAATGGAAGTTCATCAACAATCACCATACGACACAAATCCATCCTACACTCTTCTTGATCAAATTTCCATGGAATAAGACCATCTTTATTACCCTCCCGTAATGTTTGATACTGTAATAGTTTTTGACCTTTTCCAACTTTATAAAGATTCTTTGGACATTTATCGATATGACTATTCATTTGTGTAATACTTTTTCTTTTTATCTCAAAATATTCTTGTCCACAGAATCTACATACAAATTTATTATTTCCTTTAGCATCAACTTTTTCTTCAAAAAAATCCCATGCCCGAGATCGTTTTTTCCTTTGTTTTGTAACTGTCGAGTGAGTAGATGCAACAATAGACTCGGAACCTCTACTTTCATCAGCCACTTTATCAATTTTATCATTTTTATTATTTTCACCCATGTGAAGTGAATGAAGAATGTAACTTACAGTCTTAAACGAGTTGAATGAAGCAAAGCAAGACGAAGTCAACACTCCTCACTCTTCAATCTACATATCAAAATAAAATTAAAAAACTTAACTAAAATTCAAGGAAAAATGGCATTTATGATGCGAAATTGCACTGTATAGTGTATAGGAATGAAAAAACCTACTAATATTATTAGTGTCCAGAAATGGAGATAAAGAGAGGAGACACTAGTAATGCGTCTGGCCGCCTCTTTTAAAGAGTCATCAACACACTTTGAACTTTATTTGAATTAATTCATTAGAATGTTGATATATCTATGCATATGAAAATGTGCACTTAGAGGTGGGCGTCAGTCGGTTCGGTCGGTTATTATGAAAGTATGATTCAAGGAAATTTATGCTTCTCTGGAAATACTGCAAACAATAGTTGGAAATTATTCACATAACGATATTCATTCACATAACAAGGCTTGAAAAGCTCCAAACAGTAGCAAAATGGAGCAACACACTGTGTAGTGTGTAGAATTACAAAAAAGGAGGGACTTCACGTCCAAACTCCAAAAGGACTTCAAGTCCAAACTTGTTCTGAACACAACAAAAAAATCTAGCTGCAACACGACTTCACGTCCAAACTCCAAACTACATCAGATTTCATTTCCCCCTCTTCGGACTGACAGAAATACAAACTACCTCATCTTGAAATAGGCCAGCAAAATCGATTACACAAAGAATGAAAACGAAAATGTTACAAGAGATTATGAGTCGGATTTCTTGGACATTTAGAGGCATATCAGTAATCAGATACTTGCAAGTAAAAAAAACCGAGAAAACCCATTTAGAGAAAGAGAATTACCAGATCTAGGGAAGGAAGGAGGGATTTTGAGTGAAGATCTCGGAACCCAAACTTCAGTGAACGATCTCGGTCCTGAGGAATTTTGAGTGAAGATCTTGCAGCCGGCGCTGAATCCTGAACCAGTGAACCTGAATGACTGAAGTCTCTGAACTCTGAAGAGGAAATAATAGGGTGGTGTGGTACTATGGTCGACGAAAGTCTTGAAGAGGAATTAGGGATTATGGAGGAAATTAGAAATAAGGGTACTGGGGTTCTGGCCGTCTGGGTTCTGTTAGGTTAAAGGAAAGTGGAAATAATAAGTTAGGGTAAAAGAAAGGGGTATTATAGAATAAGGGTGTAATTGTCTTTTAGTATATCTTATCGGTTTATCGATAAACCGATAACCGAAGAGGACAAAATCAAAATCGAAATCGATAATAAAATTTTTGAAATCGAAATCGATAAATTGATAAATCGATATCGATAAACCGATAACAAATAATTGATTCGATTTATCGATAAACCGATTCGAATGCACACCCCTAATCTTTTGTACATCCTACTAGTTTGCCTGTTGACTTGTGACACTAGTTCCTGGCACGCACATAGTAGACTCTTTGTTTTGGGACTAAATATATATATATATATATATATATTGGATCATGATCATTGTGGATATATTTACTTAAGTTGGTTAATGTTTCCGCTTTTATTTAAATGATATAAGTTTAAAACTTTGGGAACATGTGGGATTGGTATGTTAAATAAGGATAATATCACTAGTAAACAACTGTTAGCTTGGCTGACTCCGGTGTTGGGCGCCATCACGACCTGTGTTGGATTTTGGTTCGTGACAAAAACTAACCAAATAACGGTCAAGGCAATGAAAATTCACTCTAATATTTGTAACATTTCAGATTATATAAACTCCTATCTCTGCTTAAGGAATTGACCAAAATGCCCTCAGGCCCACGTGCCCGAATTCCGAAATTTCTCGAAGATAAACTCTACCCATAGCTTTACTAACTCAAATATATCATTTTACTCAAATATTCATGCTCAATTCGTGGTAAAAATCCAAATTACAATTTCTAGGTTTTTCCTCCAAAAATCCCAATTTCCTACTAATTTCCATCTCTAATTCCATGCATAAACCTTGTTTTTAACTTAAAAACGTGAAGAAATTACTTACCTAGTAATGCATGATGAAAATCCCTCTTGAAGCTCCTCAAAGTCATCCAAACCAAAGAAAAATAGGAGAAAATGAGCCAAGAATCTCGGTTTTAAAACATTCTGCCCAGGCCTATTTTCGTACCTGCGATGCAATCTTCGCACCTGCGCTCCCGCAGGTGCGCCCAAACTCCCGCACCTGCGGCTTCCTCAGCTCCAGCCAAGACTTGAATCTGTGGCCCATTGTCCGCATCTACGCCTTCGCAGGTGCGGAAGTTACATCGCACCTGCGCTCCCAGCCAAGCCACCAAAATCTCGCACCTGCGGCGCCAAAGCCGCACCTACGGCCAAAGCCTCGCAGGTGCGGTCTCACCAAACACCAACAACTTCAGCTTTTCTCAACTTTAAATATTGATCCGTTAACCACCCGGAATCCACCCGAGGCTCCCGGGACCTCGTCCAATTACACCAACCTGTTCCAAAACATAATTCGGACTTGCTCGAGGCCTCAATTCACATCAAACAACATCGAAACCATGGATCGCACTAAAATGCAAACTTTAAGAACTTGAAATTTGAAACTTCCACATCTGATGCAGAAACCTATCAAATCACGTCCGATTAACCCCAAATTTTGCACACAAGTCATATTCGACATTACGGACCTGCTCCAACTTCCGGAATCATATTCCGACCCCGATATCAAAATTTCCACTTCCGGTCAGATTCCTTAAAAACCTTCAAATTTCTATCTTTAGCCAAATGACTTCAAATTGACCTACGGACATCCGAATTCACTTCCAATTGCGCCCCCAACTCCAGAATCACCATACAGAGCTATTCTCAGGCTCGAAATCCTAAACGGACATCAATATCACTGAAATACGCTTCAAGCCAAACTTAGGAAATTTCTTCAAAAATGCTGACTTCCACAATACACACCGAAATACTCTCAGGTTATCCAAAACCCGATCCGGACATACGCCCAAGTCCAAAATCATCGTACGAACCTGCATGAACCTTTAAATACTTATTCGGAGGTCGTTTACTCAAAATTTCAATCAAAGTCAATTTCTCTAACTTAAGGCTTAAATGAAAATTTTCTTTCCAATTTAACTCCGAACTTCCCGAAATTCAAATCCGACCATGCCTACGAGTCATAATACTTGAAATGGAGCTGCTCATGACTTCAAACCGCTGAACGACGCACTAGAGCTTAAAACGACCGGTCGGTTCGTTACATTCTCCCCCACTTAAACAGACGTTCGTCCTCGAACGTGCTAAGAACTTCTATGGAGTTATCTGAAATCATTGTTTAAAACCTCGTGCACCTGCCCGTGCTACCACAACCCGGTTGAGTACATTAGCTTTATCAAATCTGGATATTTCTTCTTTTATCCACATAATAAGCTCAGAATCCAGTTCCAATACCTGAAATTTCTCTGCCAGGCCTAGTTCCAATATATAAACACCGTATCAACTACCACATGATATACCAGAACATGACTGCATACCCTTGCTGAATTAGCACCATGCACTGCATAATTCATCATCTGACCACAATGACACCCCCTGAACCTTACTAGCCAAAATTCCACGAATCTGATGCTCCCAATGCACCTCATGATATACATATACATCATGCTATAATGCTGGCGATACCACCACAACGGAGGAGATGCATAGAAATTTCTAACCAATTGCAGAGTTAACCAAACATGGAATCATTCCTCTTGACTAAGACCATCATCTCATTACAAACCAATAAGGGTAACTGTCCTTAAATGTATTTCACAAAATCTTATCGCACTAGATCCCTGATCGAAAAATCTTGTCTCACCCAGTATGAATTGTTCAAACAACCAATCACGTCAGACATGATCAACAGTCTCACACGACGCCACAATGCGCCAATAAGCCACAATTCGAACATGATACATAAGGAAATGACTCAGGAAATGACTACTCGACTCACGCAACTAATATGGACTTCCCTCAGAAAATAGGAAGTATAACATAAGAAAAATATATATAGGGAACCGTACTCATCATCACACTGTTGCGACATGCAACCCGATTCAAATAACATACCCGTGGCGGAGTGCCACCCGATCCCATCATAATATTCACATAAGGAAATATACACGGAGCTGAATTGCTCACTATTACAAATTACTGAGTATCGATCATAAGCACGCTAAGTGCATAATACCATCTTGGGGAGACTGATAGAGTCATACACTACGAAAACTCAAGCACAAGTGAGGTGCGATATATACATATATACTCTGGATCTCAAGAGTTATCCTGCTCATATAACATCATCACTACACGGGACCTCAACACATAAGAAATTATCAAGCCGTTTCACCACTCACACAACACAATCATAATATCACATGAATTTGACGAAGACGGAACAACACCTGATATTCCAACACCCCTCCTTAAGGAGCGCCATACTGAAATGAACACATCTGACTCGCATGAATCCCATAATCTCGTTTAAATCCATTCATACACTTCAGGCCGATTCTGCTCGCAATGAACTAGGCTGATAGCCTTACCTGGGTTCAAAATAACCTACTTCCTCTCATAACACGCAAGAACAACCATCATAGTCGGGACAATACCCCACCATCCACAACCAGCTGGACCGAACGCCTTCCTGGCATAAATTTTCAAACAAGCAATATTGCACTTCCTTACACTTGGTCTAAATCTTCAATTAATCAGGTGACTACCTATCACACTTATACCATCTTCCTGTGGTCACACTCCCACGACCTTCCACACAAGGTAGCAAGTTTGCACATCCACCACTGGCCATACTAATGCTGTAAAACAACTCAAGAACCCATAACTAGGATGCAAAGCCTCCTCCACCGAATATCGATCTCGGGTGACGCTGAAGATAACACCATCTCACTCTGAACTTTCAAATCAATTTTTCTTGCTCATCCGAGCTCATGACATCCTTGTTAACACTGAACCGCAATCTCGATTCTTACTCCCAGTTACACACTGTTTATTGCACCTAACATGCCAATATGAGATTGCGCAAGAATTCCATCATAACGCCTGAACCACTAATAGGGTGAATACTTCATCATATAGAAACCTTTTACTTACCTCAATTCAAGAGAACCACCACAACACACGAGTGAATTCCTACAATCACAATACATGCAAATCCTTAAGTAGTGATCTATACCACCATAACCCTTCCGGGGTCCGCCCACCCATGACAGGCTATAGTGCTTGATGCTTCCAAATAAAATCTATCACGTCGACCGACAAGCCTCGCACATACCTCCACAAACCATACACATAAATCAATCACAACGAAGGAACTGATCACTGCCGTAAGTGCGCCATTTCAACCATGGCCAACCACTCTATCTCCTTTTAATCATCTTCAATTGCCTCAGGAATAATAGTAACTCCCTTTAGCTCATAGCAAACTCAACCCCCACTCATCCCGAGTGACCTTGATTCACGAGACCATGCTGCCTAAATCCCGCAACCCGTCTCATACCCTCCTGATAATCTTTCTACAATTTGGAGTTTATCTATCTCACTCCTCCAATACTATCCTGCATGCTGAAAATAACATAGAACACTCCAACCATTTTCCCTTCCTTAGAAATTACGCTGCAAAAGCTCAATTCTTAATCATATGGCTGCCTTTAACCCTTAAACGCCGCATTCTTAACTTTTGAATTCACTAGGACCGCTATTGAGAGTCACCCACTCTGACTGGCACCAAATACAATCAACTCCAAGGCTCTTCTAGCACATGAACACCCTTTTCAATGAAACACATGACTGATTCACTACCTTTACAACTCGCCTATGCCTTAGCATAAATTCTGAATCTTTCAAAGCCTAACCCTGGTCCAACATGGCCAACTTTTGCACACATTCATCAAATCCCACGCACGATCCCCATTTTACTCCTTTACCCTTAGCTGAAATAACTTATCAACACGCCGAAAATCCTCAACCCTATGATAACACAATCCTGCAACCCAACTGCAGGTGGTGGGACTCCCCTACTTATCCCGAAGCTACTCCTTGCACCACTCTAGACCCTGCTAATATCCTTTCTCCTTTGTTAACATGATCTTGCTTAACCAATCCGTCCAATTTTTCCGAATTCCTCTGTCCGCATTCCCTAAATACTCAAATTCTCTAGCATTATTCACACATTCTGCCTCCTACCGAATAGCCACTAGAATCCCTCACAGAAACTTGCCAACCACACAACCGCTAACCTACTCACAGGAGATAACCCACCTGTGGAAATCACCAACTAACACCTTCCAATGATGTTGTACTGCACACTCTCTACAATATGAATACCCTATCCTGCGCCCTTCTTCCTCTACCAACTTTACTAGTTCGTCCGCTCCTCATGGACGTCTATTAAATGCGCTACAACATCTTCAAATTCACCGCCACATTGCGTCCTTCTTCATTCCTAACAACTCCTTCCTGTTGTATCCAACCTTCCGCCGACATAACCCATATTTCAACTTAAGCTAGTAGACCCAATCACCATCCACTAAAACTCTCAAACTTTCCCTCAAGATAGGCAGCTGTCTTACCACTGAACTCATGTGCTACGCTACCACTCTCCCACTTTTTAATCTCATTCCTTTAAACAACTACCCGATTTCTGTTCCTTACACCTGGCCTTTTAGAAAAAGGAACCAACGCCTAGCACTTTTCACATATCTTCCTTCATCGTATGCTGCCCATTTGCTGCCTCAGTTCAATATCATTCTTTGCAACTCTTAAACCAGCAGTTTGCCACGACTTCAAACTCCCCGAAGATCATTTATCTCGAGCTGCCTTCATTATAAACACTTATCCAGTACTGAACCACCGCATCTCACGGTCTCTGCCAACCTCATTATTCAATACTTATTCACAATACTCTGACCCCATGCAACCGAAGAAACCATGGCACTGACGAACTTAACACATTCCATTCGATCAAGGACGACGATAACACATCACAGGTGAATACTCCACCTTACTTGAAAATACCAAGTCTTACTACTTTATCAACCCCAACTGGACCATTCATAATCCAAATGCATTTCCTCTGCCGGAACTAAAATACTGAAATCTCGAAATCACACTCTGAGAAGACCTCCCTTTAAACCATTCATCAGGACTCAACATATGGGCAAGCATTCTATCATCACATTAACATCACGCGATAACCAATCGTAAACATCATCACAACCTGAGCATAACCTCAAGGCTCTAAGAAACACAACTACTGAGCTGAAATAACATATTATCCTTCCGCAGGGCCATAACAACAGTCCCAACCAATTACACATGGAAAACATCTCGCATCATATCCGTAGCACCATTTCAATTCCTTAAATTCCCGATTCATAGCAAGCGCTTCGCAACGTATAAGATTGAGTAGGATGAAACATAGGCATAAGCCTTAAAGGAATCAAATCGCACGATAAGGAATCAAGAAGGGAAGTACTCCTAACAGCCCTGTAGCCTCTCGAAGATAAGTACAGACGTCTCCGTACCGATCCGCAAGACTCTACTAGACTTGCTCATGACTCGTGATACCTAAGGGAACCTAGTGCTCTGATACCATGTTGTCACGACCCGAAATCTATTAAGGTCGTGATGGCGCCGGACACCATTGTCAGGCAAGCCAATCATTAATTAGTTGAAATAAATTTCTGTTTTAACATTTTTTGAAATAATTACCTTTAACTTATTGCGTAATAACTAAACAAAAGTCCGTTAAGTAAATACGACAGTTTAATATTCCATTTTTTATAAAATACATCCCATACACATCCCAGAACTTGGTGTCACAAGTGCATGAGAAAATTCTAAGAATTTCACAAATACTACAAAGCTTGTCCGAAATACAAATTGGACAAGGAATTTAAAATGAAAATAAATACAATATGAGGGAGACTCTATCAGCTGCGGATCGCTTCTGGATGATGCAGCTCGCCTAAGTCTCCAAACCAGCCACATCGCTATGAAAGTACATGTGCAATAAAAATGCACAACAAGTGTAGCATGAGTACGAAAATAACGTGTACTTAGTAAGTATCCCGCCTAACCTCAGAGAGGTAGTGACGAGAGGTCGATTTGACACTTGCTAGAGGCCAATTTAGTATAATCAAGTGAGACACTAAGCATGAATGTCATAGGCAATTTATCAAAATCAGGAATAAATAATATCAACCCTTCCACATTTAACACCTTAAATCTTCGTCATTTCAATAACGAATAATCAAACATGGATGATTTAATCAAATAACAAATAATCAACGGGAAAGAGAAACTTCTTCCAAAATTTTAATAACTTTAAATCTCTGTCATTTCAGTCGACAACTTAAAATTTCCAGGCCAGTAATCAGGTAAAATCACAGCAAATACGCAGTAAATATCATGCGCAAGCAATGCCGAGGGTCGAACGACGCAGACCAAAAATAATAAACTGTGCACTGCCGAGGGTCGAACGGCTCGAACCATAGATGCATCTATCTTCCCCGCTTACGAATCGACCATGCGACGCGGTTATATATAAATACAGGGTTATCCTGCTCGCGAATCATACATGCGACTCATGCACCCATAGATACACATATTCATATAATAAGTCCACATTTTTTTCAAGAAAGCAGTTACTCAGGAAAATGGTAAAATTTTTCTTAAAGGAACACGGAAAATAGCATTTAAATCTTTTTTTTGAAACTCATTTGCCAAGTTCAATAATATTCAATAATATAACCTTATCAGGAATACAATTATCCACGGAGGAATCAATTATCTTTCTAAATGATTAAGAAAGGTACACTCTAGTCTTCTTAGGAAATAAATTACCGTTTCAATAGCATTAACAGTCTAATATTATTGGCAGGATCACATGTACAACATGTAAGGCATGCTAGTGGGACCTAGACTACCGGACATGGCATAATAGCAGCTACGCACGGACTCCCATCACCTCGTGCGTACGTAGCCCCCGCAGATAGTACCACATACTTAATTAGTTCACCTAGAGGGACAATTCCCCCTCACAAAGTTAGAAAGGAGACTTACCTCGCTTCGAAATTCCATAACCGGCCTCCAAGCCCTCCCGACGACTCCAATTGATGCACAACGCCCCAAAACTAACCAAATAATGGGCAAGGCAATGAAAATTCACTCTAATATTTGCAACTATTCAGATTGTATAAACTCCTATCTCCGCTCAAGGAATTAACCAAAATGCCCTCGGGCCCACGTGCCCGGATTCCGAAATTTCTTGAAGATAAACTCTACCCATAGCTTTACTAACTCATATATATCATTTTACTCAAATATTCATGCTCAATTCGTGGTAAAAATCCAAATTACGATTTCTAGGTTTTTTCTCAAAAAATCCCAATTTCCTACTAATTTCCATGTCTAATTCCATGCTTAAACCTTGTATTTAACTTAAAAACATGAAGAAATTACTTACCTAGTAATGCATGATGAAAATCCCTCTCGAAGCTCCTCAAAGTCGTCCAAACCAAAGAAAAATGGGAGAAAATGAGCCAAGAATCTCGGTTTTAAAACATTCTCTCCAGGCCTATTTTCGCACCTGCGATGCAGTCTTCGCACCTGCGGTCCCGCAGGTGTGCCCAAACTCCCGCACCTGCGGCTTCCTCAACTCCAGCCAAGACTCGCACTTGCGCCCCATTGATCGCATCTACGCCTTCGCAGGTGCGGAAGTTACATCGCACATGCGCTCCTAGCCAAACCACCAAAATCTCGTACCTGCGGCGCCAAAGCCGCACCTGCGGCCAAAGCCTCGCAGGTGCGGTCGCACCAGACACCAGCAACTTCAGCTTTTCTCAACTTCAAATAATTATCCGTTAACCACTCGAAATCCACCCGAGGCCCCCGGGACCCCGTCCAATTACACCAACCTGTTCCAAAACATAATGCAGACTTGCTCGAGGCCTCAATTCACATCAAACAACTTCGAAACCACGGATCACACTAAAATTCAAAGTTTAAGAACTTAAAATTTCAAGCTTCCACATCCGATGCTGAAACCTATCAAATCACGTCCGATTGACCCCAAATTTTGCACACAAGTGATAGTCGACATTACGGACCTGCTCCAACTTCCGGAATTGCATTCCGACCCCGATATCAAAATTTCCA